>KZ118885.1:31638-42980 GCA_002153405.1 Mycosphaerella populi pn0402 | reverse complement strand
AAGAAAAAACAGGTATTGTGACTTCATTCCCAGGGAATCCTTTTTACTGAATCAATTAATTGACACCATGCCGCGCATTACATAGAGAACGGGTGCTGCAAGGTGAACTGTTTTCTGGGCATCCGCTCGCAGACTAGGCCACTTTGATCCTTGAAGGATCGCAGGATCAGCCCTGGTGGGACGGCGTTAAGGCTGCATAGCAAATTGCACGGGCTGGATGGTCAAGGTGAGAAAGACTTTTATAGAACTCTGCAGTAGTCTGAGAAGAGAAGTCCACTTGCTATGTAACCATGATCAATCCCCGTTGGGGCAGAATCAATGACTGCATACTAGCGAGCGCGGGGAAGGTGCTCGCCAGGATCAAATCTGATGTCAAACCCCGCATCCCCCTTCCCCAACTAGTTCTCCAATATGTAATGGAGATGGACGACGGATTCGGGATCACCAGAAGCAGAAGCAATTATAGTGGACCCCGATCATCCCCCAGCTTTACCGAATCCCGTGATTTCCGTTCCACCGAGCCGATGACTCGCGGATCTTGTAACACAACCGAGAAAAGACTTGATCGAGTTTCATCATGCCACCCGAATCGTCAGAGACCCTTGGAACCATGGATGTGCAGCTTCATTGTGTGGGCCTCGGTCCCAAAATTGGGGATTTGGTATTCGATCCTGAGTTGCTGACGCTGACGGGCCCCCGGATCTCTGGGTAGCGTTTTGCCGACACGCTCTGGTTCGCTGGCCGCACGTCTCCGGTAGCGACATCTTAGACTAGCTTCAAGTTAGCTTCCATGAAGTGCCGGAGGGCCTGGAGTTCCCCGCATCGCAAAGCCGACGCTGAAGTATTTGGTCATATGATAGCAGCACGGTGATGCGGGGAAAGACGAATAGGGCAGTTGCTTTAACAGCTCTGGAATTATTTGCGAAGATCTGCGGTGAGAGCTCGAGCTTACGCTCTGCTTATGCTCTTGTTTGTACGCGATGACGCTTGATCAACTCACAACCTGCAAGGCTGAGAAAAGCTCTCCCCGCACGATTTGTCAGTAGGTTCAGAAGACCGTATCCGGGGGAATGGAACTTAACGGAATGCCAGCACACCTTTTCAAATGTGGACCAATCGTCTTTCCCAAGTAGATCCCGTAGTAATTACTGGTTGGCTGTTTGCTTGCGATGTGGCGATCCATATATATTCCAAGGTTCCAAGGCTGTGGAGGACTATTGGGGCTCCAGGGTCACGCTATTGAACCTTGGAAGGATTCTGCTCTGTCCTGGATGGTTGGCCTGATTCTAGTTATTCTTTGAACGATATTTCTGATCAGGATTCGCGAGCAGGAGCTGGCCCCAGAAGGATGCCGAGATATTGATTGCCATTACAATTGCACTGCACACGGAGTTGATACAGGCTTGTGTCTTTTTAGATGCATTGGAATGACTGACCAATCTCAGTGTTTGAACATGCAAGGGTTGTCCGAAAAGCCTTGTTTAGAAAGTATCCACGTGGATCATGAAATAAAGTAAATGAGATTCATCACAAATTCGACGATATCCATAGATATCTGACAGCTGGCCCAAAAATTGAAGTTGCCCGTGGGGGTCCTGCACTGCTGGTCATTGGTAGAAATCCCCATCAATCACCATCTGGACTACAGATCTGTAGGTACAGCCCATGTACTCCGTACATAATGGCCAATCTCACACTTCTAAAATAGAACTAATAAAGACACCTGGGCGTTCTTGGCTTTTTCTAATTTCGTCTCACGCTATTGAGCTTACTTGCTTTGTCACACTGCAGTACTCCGTAGCAACCGTGTCATCCCTTGTACAGGACGGGACGAGAGGACCATGCGAAATTGCGATTCACCGTTAGCCCTGAGCAACACGGAGTTCACTTACCCATGTTACCGGCTAAATCGATCTGATGCAGAAGGCGCCCCCCGTCGTATAATGGGCCCTGACACGGGCCGAATCCACATTCTTACACAACAAGAATGCCCCCTTCCCTGCCAGTCGCTTTGTGGACCCGAGACACTAATTATTAGTGAATTTTCAAAGGAACTACGGGTTATGCTGTGGATATCCACAGCTCGTGGCTCCATCAACACGAGGCTAGTTAGCTAGTTAAGCGTTTCGTTATTTGTCATGTCACGGAATCAAATGCCGTTCCACTTACTGTATCTACGCAGTTGATCAACACCAGAGAGAGAGAGAGAGGTGAGCTCTATACTCCCAATCGTACGGCACGGGAATCCTGTTCCTTTCGATGCAGCCCATAGCACTCTTGAAAGACCGCCGATCTAGGTTCCCCCACCACTGAGCCGGCCTAATAACCCGGCCTGGCTTAGCGCGCGAGCGTACTTTCGTGCGACGCGCTTGCACAGTCAATCGACCGGGGTGTGGACGTTGACGGCCCCTCCGTGCCGCGTGCACAGTGAAACAAGCAAGGCCCGTTGAAAAGTGTCTTTTATGGGGGGGGAGGCGTATTCAGGAGATTTGTTTATTTATGTGTGCCTGCGCGCGGTGTGCCAGAAGAGGTATAAAGCCTAGTGTTTTATTTATGACCCGTGCCAGGGGCTTTGCTGCAGAATGCGGTCCCACTCGTGTCTTCCAAGGTTGTCGCCCGTACTTCAAAGAATGCACACTCGTATGACCCGACAGGCTCAAACAGGGGCAAATTGGGGGCGTTGGTATTAAGGGGATACATCATTGTGACAGCAGGGATGCGCTGGACGCAATTCTGAATCAAACAGCTAGCACAGCACGTTGGCACAGGCTGGCAGAGTCGTATTGAGCTGTACACTTCGTACAACGGTATTTTTAGACCAAAGGCAAAGGAAGCTACCAGTGGTGCGCTGCTCTTCACAATTGCTGGCGATTACTTGAGCGTTGAGTTTCTCATGGTCTGTATTATATCGCAGATAATGATTAGTGATGAATAACCGAGGCTCCAAGGCCAGTGATAATTATTTGAACGGGCATTCCTTCCCCCCACTCGATGGATCAACAAGCACGGGTTAGCCCTAGATGAACCAGCACAACGCGAGAGAATCAGACTTGATCCCATGACTTTGCCTATACTTTGTTGTCTGGGCTGCAAAACCCATCATCAGCCTACGAACCATGAGTCTGACTGGGCCCATTTTTCCCAGAATGAACGTGATTGCACACCGTGAGACGGGGAACCCGGGACGACGCCCACAGCTCTCTTCCACACTTTCACTAAAAAAGAAAGACCCATAGTAGACCCACTATTGATCTGAACAAACTCGAACGTGGAATCCACCAATCGTGAGGCACGGCAGGCGGGAAGGATTGGGGGGGGGATGTGGTATGATGCAGCACCTCTCGCTCCAACTAGTGGCTCCGGGCAGCTGCCGCTTACTCCAAGTGCGGGCTAGGGCGAGCACAGCCAATTTGTTTTATAGAGGGTTAATATCGAGAGTAATGTCGAACGGGCTAAAGGGTGTCCGGTGCAAACTCTGTCCTCCTTTTAGCCAGTGTACTTCGTGTTCCAGCTTATGCGTGCCGTGACCATAAGAATGTCATCATCGAGGAGTCCTGCCCCGGCCTTGGTTCTCATCGCTCTTGGGGATGGATCTGTGGGAACCCCGGATCACATACTCTTTCTCCCCCACCAGATTTGCCTTCTTTTTTCCTTCGCCTCTTAGCTCCCTTTCCCCGGGGGGTGGTTATGCCGACCTTGCAGGCTCGCGATTGGAAGACATCCGGAACTCCGTGCCCAAGTAGTGCTGTCGTATCCCTGCTATTCGTGGGTCTGTTATTTCCCCTCTCCCCCACACCGTGCTGCGCCGCTTAGCTTTCGGCATTGGTTCTAGACGTTGCCGAGACCTCGCACACACCCCTGCTTGCAGGAAATCACCAGCTGTCATGACCCAGAAGCATGATCGGAATACAAAGGTCGAGCCTAGAACACGTACAAAACCTCCGTAAGAGCCATTATATGCAGGCCCTTCGTCCTCGGCCTTTCAACTAGGGCGAGTCCTCTTTGTAGCTTCCTCTGTACTGTCTCTGTGTTCATCAAACTGGTTGGCCAGATTAACCTCTGTTAGTGTCGGTGGGACTATCCCCCCCCGGGCTGCACATCATTGCAATTAATTGAAACCTCCTCCAAGTTTGGTCGCGGACTCCACTTGTGCTTTTTTTTGGGTTTTTTTTTTTTTTTTCCCCCTCCCTTTTTCTTTATTTTGCATTTCTCGGGGCAGCGGTTCATGGTCCCTGTTCCCTGTGACCGGAGATCGACTTGTGCAGGTGAACGGATAGTTGGGGGATACCTAGGTATATTAGCTCGGGTGGCGCCTCCCTGACAGCTGTTCTCCATCTTCCTGTCCAGCAGCGCTGAAAGACTTTGATCGTTTTCTTCCCCAAGTATAACTGCGTTATATCTCAGGGTTCTTTTTTTTCTGTCCAGCGAGCTGGATAATTCCCTTCTTATTACCTTTATTCTCCCCCCTTCTTAATATCCCCAAGTAAACCCCTTTTGCTGAAAGGCAAGCTCATCCAAAAAAAAAAAAAAATATGTCTGCTGCCGAAGCTACAAACAACGGCGCCCTCGAGAAGGACCTCGGGTCTGCTCCTCAGGGAACGTCCAACTTGCCTGTCCAACCTCAAATGTCGGCTGAAGAGCACTCAGTTGCGCGCGCTGCTGCCCGCTTCGGATATGGCCCTCTGGCTGAGGTCAACGCCAACGAGGCCACTCTGCGTCCTTTCGGTGGTGAATTCCAGCCCGGTCTGTACAAGGACGTCAGGGAGCGCAAGTTCGGTAACCCAGCACCTCTCGGCCTGAGCGCTTTCGCCCTCACCACTTTCGTCCTCAGCGCTATCAACATGGGCGCCAAGGACCTCAAGTCCCCCAACATTGTCGTCGGTCTCGCTTTCGGTTATGGCGGTCTCGTCCAGCTCCTGGCTGGCATGTGGTACGTTCTTGACTCCTGTGTGCGCGGTGATTGTTTTGCAGCTCCCCGCGTCTTATCCAATTCCAATTCGCCTGTGTCGCAATGGCTTTACCCCTGAGGTATCAAATCGGATAAGAACGGAGAGCTTCCAAACATCCCAATCGCCGACCACATCCACTCAAAAAAAAAAAAAAAAAAAAGCCCTTAACTAACATACCGTCTCCAGGGAAATGGCTGTCGGTAACACCTTCGGTGCCACCGCGCTCTCCTCCTACGGCGGTTTCTGGATCTCCTTCGCCATCGTGCTGACTCCCGGCGGTTTCGAAATCGGCGAGGAGCTCGGCGGCCTCACCTCCTCACAGTTCAACTACTCGATGGGCCTGTTCCTGATGGGCTGGTTCATCTTCACCTTCATCCTGCTGCTGTGCACCCTCAAGTCTACCGTCGCCTTCTTCCTGCTCTTCTTCTTCCTGGACCTGACCTTCCTCCTGCTTGGTATTTCATACCTTGTTGGCGGCGGTGACGCTCCCGACACTAAGATCCAGAAGGCGGGTGGTTTGTTCGGTCTGCTGGCTGCTTTCGCGGCTTGGTATAACGCTCTTGCTGGTATCGCTGATACTAGCAACAGCTTCTTCATTACCCCCGTCGCGCACTTCCCATGGTCGCCTACCGGTCGCTCTCGTAAGGAGAAGACCGACCGTGAGATGGCTTAGATTATTGTGGTCGCATTCTCTGTTTTGTTTTGTTGACAAAGAGGTTAATGTGATTGTTAGTCTATGTCGCTTGTAGTGCTTTTTTGATACCCAACTCTTGAATTGCTCTCTTGTCTGGTCGTTGGGACAGTGCTTGCTTCTTTTCGGGCTGTGTCCAGCGCAGCTTGGACAGGACAATTGTCTCAGCGGTCTGCCTGGGCGAGCTCGTGAAGCTGTAAAGTGGTACAGACTGTACTTGTGGGGACGCGTGTTCGATGTAATGGAGGATCGTTATCCGGTCCTCGTGTTTCCTTGTTATATTTAGTTTCCTTGTGTCTATGCTCAGTCAATAATCCACACATTACGATCATGAATTTATCATACCTAGTCGCTGCTCTCGTAATAACCGTACTCAATGGGATATCCCATTCGTGGCCGAGTAAAAGAGGAAACGTGTGAACAGTATTTTGAAGAGGAACCTCGAAAAATGTTGTTGGGAAGAATCACCATATCCATACTTTGCGCTTTTAGTAGCAGTGGCGTATGACAGCTCAATGACAGCTCTGACAGCTGGAGACACTATGTAGAGTTGAGATTATCGAGTCCAAGATTAGCTTTCATGGCTATAAATTGAGACGATGTTAGTGTGTTAGTGGCGCATGGCTGTAATTTGAGGCAAGATAAGCTCTGAAACCCGGGGAAGTCCAAAATTGGGAGCAGGTCAGTGGAATAAAAAGAATAAAAAATAAAACTGAAGATGAGGCAGAGAAAGACTAGGGACAACTAATATACAGAAGGAATGAGCTGCCGAAACCCAAGAAGCCGAGCTACTCCCGAAGCCCACCCGGATGAAGCTCGGTGGTTGTTAGGCTCGGCTGACACTCGGCCTTCGTGGGTCGCAGTGGAGTCGTCCCCTCTTACTATTGTTGGTCAAGTAATGGTCTCGACATCGCGGAATTGGACGCTTGAATGGCCTGATTCGGCTGGTCTCCGTTCATTCTATTTTACCTGGGTATTTTAGGACGAACAGACAGACGTAGTTCTACCCGATATGGATACCGCTGGTAGGGAGTATCGGTCCTTGATTTACATTGCTACACCCATGCACACAATATGCCTCATGCATCTTTTTATATTCTGATCTCTACCTAGGTAGAACTCTTCGTATCGTTCCTCTTGCACTCCGGAGAAAGTCCCCATGTATACATGATCCTCATTGCCGATCCCTGTCTTGCCCAAATGGCATACTCAAGGCGGCAGCTGATACGGAGCTACTCAGAATTGATACTACGTAGTAGGCCTATCCATCGCTTGCTTGAAGGGATTAAGTTGTTGGCTATTTGATTTGATTAGGCTATAAACGTAGATGTCGCGACAGGCGAGGAAGCGCATTTATTATTCATTATCATGTATAGTAATCAAATGAACTTTTGTGTATCCACACAATATCCATTCGAGGTCACCGGGTCCTGCCGGCTCCCTCTCATCCCGTGCATGAGACACCGCTCATAAACCTGACTTGGGGCATGCACACAAGGTAGAAGTCAAGGACAGAGCGCCACTGGTTCCTCCCAGGGCGCTGGTTATTCACATAAGCAGAGACAAGGTATAAGTTACAGGATAGCCATATTTCAACAGCGGAGCCAGATCATGATTTTCCGAGCGTCTATGCAGGCGATAGCTCGGACTGCATTTGTACCTCAGACCAGATCTGACGCAGCATGGGAAGATGAACGCGGTCGGCGTAGAAAAAGCCAAGCAAAATCCCTCGAGCTTCTTGCCAGGTATTAATGCCGTGTAGACGGGCAGCAACGGCCAACTGGGAGACAAAGTATGACCGTTCTGGAGGCATCACTTGGCTACAGGCAGCGCCCATAAAGAGGAGCCAAATGAGTAAGTCATGGCAGAGTGCGAAGAGCTGTGTCGGGATGGTTGCTTCCAAGGCTGTTCGCAGAGCGAGGATAGGTTTGGGGAGGAGCGGTGCAAGCATTGGGTAGAAGCTCCAAATGGCGCTGTTGTGGAAGCAGAGACAGGCTAGTCGCGTGCAGCCCTCGATCGAATTATCACCCTTTGCTTGACCGGTAGGGGTATATCGATCTGTGTGAAGCGAATATTCCACGGAAAGTACCTCGAAGTTAAAGTAGTCTTCGGTCTCATCATTGAACTCCTTGTAGGCGGTATTTCCTTTGATCCATTCTGCATACCAGGAGAGTTCTAAGAGATCTCTTATGATTTGAGAGAAGTGGTCACTGAAGATACCTGGTACCTTCATCAGCGGGAATAGACGAGTCGCAAGCAATGCAACTTCATCGGTGGGCGGAACAAGCTCAAATTCTGCAGGGCGTCTCGACCGCACGAAGGGGAATATGGGCTTCGTCAAGGCCATGCAAGCAACTCGAATATCCGTCCTGATTATAACGTTAGCGTGGTTTTTGGTAGTATATCACCAATGGAACAACTGACCATGATATTTGGAATCGCACATCTGACGGTACATCCGCGAAATTCTTACGCAGGCCGATCATTTGTCGCAGACCAGCCAAGTGGATTTTGAGATAATCTGGATTCCCCGAGGCAATCTGTAGAGTGTCAGTAGGGACATCCTGGTTCATAACATGTCGAATGAATGAACGTACCTCGATCGTTAAAAGAGTAGATACAGCGGCGATCAATTCGTCACTGGAGGCCTTAATCGGGTCTGACAGACCTTCATTAACCAACCTAATCGTTTCACCTCGGTGATAAATTGTATCGACAACAAGCGCACTGCGATGCTGATTTGGATCTCGAATTGGTAATTCTCCTCTCTGCATGGCGGCGTTCGATGTGGACATGCAAATCGTTGCATGGAGGATTGCCGGGTCCCGTTGGATCAAGGTCGACCAATGTGCTTGTAATTTCGGTTTATATCGCATTTGTAATGGATGAGCTTCTTGTGTTAAATCCCAAAGGACTACCATCAAGTTAACATATATTGTACACCAGATATTTGGCTCGACAACGCAGCCAAAGACTCACAATTTTGCAAATGCCGAAGCATCCTATCAGTAAGTTGAGTGTGCCCAGTGTTAAAGGGATCATGGGCGCCAGATCCCACATATGTCCACACTGGCGGCGCCGTTGCTTGGGGCTGGTATCCGACAACGCCATCAAAGTCCTCCAAGTCATTTTCATCCCAGGTGTCTATGCCAGACGATGTCTGTGTCTGATAGCTTATAGTACCTGGCATTGACACCGGAACTATTTCTTGCTTGATCCGCGGTGTTTCCACTGCGTAGGAGCCCCGTCGGCTAGAGCCTGAACCCGAGCCGGAGACCGAGCCAGAGCCAGAACGCGAAGATGGTGATGAAGAAGGCGCTGCTGGCGGAGGCCGAGGCGGTCCCATACCCCGTGGGACCTGGTCAGGAGGCTGGAATGGAAGATGTTTCCACGTCTTGCTCTTATATCGCTTTGTATTCTCCAGGCGCTTCTTGCGATTGTGCTCGGACATGACGTGCGATCGAATGCGCTTCAATGTCTCTTCCTTGGTGCCTCCGGAAGCAGACTCGGAGTCTGTATTTACCCAGAAGAGCGTCGACTTACCCGCCGCAGCATTGGCGGGCTTGCGCTGCTTGCGCACCTTGGAGCTGGCATTGCGCTCTGCGGTGGTGCCGGGTGCTGTGGTAGAGGATTGGGACTTTCTTGATGTTAGGTTCGTGGAGGCGCTGGCAGCAGCTGGAGCTGCAGCGGCAGGGTAAGGCTGTTTTACTACCCCTGTGTTGGCTGGGTAGGTTGTTGGCGCGAGGGAGGAATTGGGGAGAGCATAGGCATCCGGGTGGGGGGTCGGATCGGTCGCCGGCCACGGCGCCACAGCGGGAGGCCGAGATAGCACGGGCAATGTCTGCTCATAGCCATGGAAAGAACCCTTGGCGTCCATGATAAAGGCTTATCAGGCGCTGGGATATAGCAAGTGGAAAGAATAGGGGGGGGGAGAAAGAAGAGGGCCTCGATAACCCCGGGAGCGGGAGCGGGGGGGGAATTGTAGAAGATGAGAGAGCACTTCGAGTTTATCATTGGCAACGGCGAATCATAGACCCCAGTTAGACTCCAGCTAGACTAGTGGGATGCGAGGCAGCGCCCGACAGCATCCGTCGGATCTAGACCACTGAAGGGAAGCGCATTCGCTTTCGTTTCTTTCGGAGACAATAAGAATGAGCCCACAATTTGCTATAGATAGGCCACAGCCCCCTTCAAGGCCCTTCTCCAATTCAAGGTTGTTCTCACGCCCTCGGCAGGAAGCGGTCTGTTCGCAACTTAGTTTGACACAAGCTACGGTTCCCACGGCTCCAGCAATTGGTCCTCCACAAGATTGTTAGTAAGCAAGCCTCTGATCTTAAATTATATTCGTGCCGTCTTACGTTCAAGGCCCCCAAAAAAAAGGAGGCGCAATTCAGCTCGGGCCCGTCCGGAACACGATTGGTTGAAACGACTCGTTGAACCAAAGTCCACAAGGAATTACGTCCGGTCTCAGATCTAAATGCCGAGATCGATAGCTCTAAAAAGGCTGAGTATTCTTCTTGTACGGAGTACTTTCAGCCCTGCCCAAAAATTCCGCTCTGCGCCCCGGGGCCGGAGTTACCTCAAGGTTGCAGATCGTTTTCTTCAGACCGTGGGGGGCCTTAACCCGTCTACCCTACGTAGTATACGGAGCACATACAGAGCACATCCAGAGCACATCCAGAGCACAAGAAGAAAAAGTATCGCGGCCTATGTAGAGTGGAGAAGGATGTAAGTCTGATACCGAGGAAGTTTAAAATTAGGAATATCATTGCCTATCTGTGAATGCTTCATCGTTTCAACCTGCTTACTCGAGCCAAAAAGAAACATAATCGTCGCGGGTTTTGTTTAGCGCTACACGCCAAGTGTTCCTGCAAGGTTGGCCCCAGTGGGCCTGCGTATGCATAATCTCATGCCAAACATGAGAACGGTCTCTAGATGACAGGGGTAAGGAAAATAATAAATGGGAAGGACAATGTTAAATGATTGGAGCGCAGGGCAGGATATGCAGAGTGTGTAGAGGTCTTTGGCCCACATGTCTAGGCCATGCCTGGCCGTGGGAACACGGGCATCGTCTCTAATTGCTCTAGCCCACCCATCGTACCATTCTGGTTGGTGTTGTGCCAGCCTTGCCCAGTTTGCTGGTTAATGAACTGGCTCTGTCGGAATGGGTTGGTTCCTGTCGCGGTGGGCCGCAAGGGTGCCGTTGAGAGGCGGTTCCCGCTATGTTGCGGCATCAAGGAAGCGCGGGCGAATGGATTCGTGCCAGTACGCTGTGGAGCAAGCGGTTGAGGAGAATGTGATTGAGGGATTTGAGGGACGGGTGGAGCCGGTTCGGGGTTTCCGAAGCCTGTTGGCTGTTGTACTATAGACATAGAGAGGCGTTTCGCAAATGGATTGGTATTCTGCCGCTGGAGGGGCCGAACAGGCGCCGTAGACGCAGGACCTGTGTTTTGGCTGACCAGCATAGACTGGCGGAAGGGATTTGACGGGGTAGGCGGAGTCTGGCTGCCTTGTGGTTGACCGAACGGAGTTCCATTCTGGGGAATCGGTGCCAGGTTGGACTGGAACCCGTATGACTGGGGTTGTGGAGAATAACCACCGAATCCAGCTCCAGTGGGCATAGCTTGAAGAGGTTGTGCCGGTGGCTGTCCAAACGGATTACCTGTGTTCTGCTGCTGCTGCTGCTGCTGTTGTTGTTGAGG
>KZ118885.1:17581-31603 GCA_002153405.1 Mycosphaerella populi pn0402 | reverse complement strand
CTGCTGCTGCTGCTGCTGCTGTTGTTGTTGAGGTTGTTGCTGTGCAAATGGATTGCCGGTGTTCTGCTGCTGTTGGAAGCCAATGGCCTGTTGTTGTTGTTGTTGTTGTAAAGCCTCCATATGGGTTTTGTTGCTCAAAGCCCGTCATCTGTGGCTGCTGCTGCTGCTGCTGCTGAGGGAACCCTGTTTGTTGTTGGTAGAGGCCCTGCTGCGGTTGCTGCTGAGGAAACCCAGTTTGCTGGTACTGCATAGTGTTCTGTTGAGCAACTGGCTGGGGGTTCGGGTCAATTGACTCGAAGAAATCGATCAGATCAGGCTTCTGCTGCTGGGGTTTCGGTAATTGGGGTGGGTTGGGTGCGGTCTTGGGTTCGTCGAAAGCAGATGCGGCATTGAAACCAGAAGGAGCTGCACTTGAAGTAGCCTGTCCTGCAGGTTTCATCCCCTTGGTGGCTAAATATTCGGCGCGGCGAAGGTCAAAATCCGGATCGTTCAAGTCATCTTCCAGCAGCCGAGTCAAGTCTGTTGATGCATGCTTGAGTTTAGGAATCTCTAATCTCGTGGCAGACTGGAAATGTCTCGCGACACCTAAAAATCGGACTACTTCCTCTGTTTGCCTTGTGAATGTCTTATATATAGACAAGGCACGTTCACTATCCGGCCTTGACATTTCAAAGTAATGCTCTATAGTCTTCGATCAGATATACATCCCCAATGTCATTTCGTCGCGAGCGCTTACCCAAGACGTTAATTGTGCCCTCGTTCATCACTGAGTATAATGTGAGAAGATCGAGGGTAAGGAGACGGAATGCAGTCAAGCTAATTTCGTTCTCGGGCTCGTCGGTTAACAGCTGCGAAGCAAGAGTTAGTCGGGTAGTTCTATTCGCAAAGTCCATGTTCACGTACATCACAGCGTAGCAGCGCACGAATTTGCTTTTGTACAAATTCCGTCTCTCTAAGCAGGCCTTTCTCCACGCTCAAGCGCTTCAATCGACCCGGTCCGCTTCGTACATAGTCACTTTTGGTAGCCTCGTATGCTTTGGCGCGTGTGATAAGATAATCGGAGTATCGTCGGATGTTATGTCCCTGTGATTGCGCTGAATACAGTTGTGAGCCTAGGTCGATGCGCGGCATTCCAATTGACCTCACCTTCTGAGAAGTTGCTTGGCGCGATTTTCTTGGGGTTGTCGGAGAGGTAGGTCAACGCGGCATCCTCTTGGCCCTCTCGGATCATGAGGTGAACGATGATGAGAGCCTTGAACACGATTGTCCAGGCTGAGTCGCGCAGTCGATGCTGGAGAGTTCGGAAAACCTCCGCGACACCCGCATCGCCGGAGTGCGTCGCTACCAGGATTGTTTCAACATATTTGGATTTGGGAGCCGCGAGCTATGCGAATATCGACGTGAGAATGCGACCAATATCCCGGTTTCTGATTCCGGCTTACCTTCAGCTTTGTGGCCCCTTTGACCGACTTCTCGAAGTTGGTCATGATATCAAAGGCAGCAGGTCGGCGCCTGCTCTCCCTGAGTCGGAAGGAATGGTGGGAGGTAGAGCCTCCGGACGAAAGTCCAAGCGTTTGGAAAGTTTTGGCAGTCCCGTTTCAGTAACAATGCTTTCGTCAGAGCCGCGTGGATCCTCGAGCATCACTGGTGTCGCTGATGGAGGGGGTTTATTGGGGCATCGCGGGAGCCTAAGGGTTCAGAACTAGGGGGTTCCTCTGAGACGGGAAACAAGAAAGTCAGGGTCGGCTGAAGAATTGACAAAGAAGCACCCCACTACTGAGGGCGATAAAGGCGTAAGAATAGCACTATGGGGGCGGAAGAGGAGGCCTGAAGAGACAAACGGTGAGGTGAGGCGCGGGCGGACCTGAGGTCGGGCGCTCGCTGGACCGATGCGGCTTAGCGTGATCCGCTGAGGATCCTCGGCAACAACATTATGCAGACTAAATACGACTCTACGGCTGTTCATACAGTATGGGGTGTGAGAAGCTACTGTCAGAGGTGATTTTCATGAATGGAATCTTCTTTCCGGCTAAATTACAACCCTTGGAGCCACGCGATTCAGATACCAAAGATTCGAACACTGTATATTGTACCTAGGTACTGTCCTAAAGTTGGAATAAAGAGCATCTCACTCAGAGATATATAACTAAAACAGGGTACCAGCTTCTTTTGAAACAAACTGGAACGACCCGTGGACAGAAGTTTCAAGTCATTCGTGTGATTAAAAGCCTGAAAACGACCTCGGGAGTCTTGATATGAACGAAATCTTCCAGTCAACTAACGGATTTTGCCAGCACATGTATTGGGGGATTAGATAAGGGTGCATGGTGATACCTTTTGAGGCTGATCAACTATCTCTGCATCCCCCCCCCCGCCCCAAAAAAATAAAATAAAATAAAACATGGCAAATCGTGAAAAAGGGCATGATCTATCGAGTGCCTGCCAAAAGGATCTAACTAAATATTAGACAAGACTCCCTATCTGGAGTGCTTTATTCAGATCGAAGATATGTGAGAAGACCTTTGTCCATCTACGTATTCCCCATCAATTGTATTAACAGTAGGCTGGAAATAAACCAGTGCAAATATACACTTATTGGACCATCTCCATGAGAGCGAACGTAAGTAATTCGTAGGGTTGGAGTGGTATGGGTACACTTTCCGCTGAGCCGTACATTCTATTATATTATGCCAGGCTTATTCGTTTTGCTACACTCGAAAGTTGTGGTTATGGTCTTAAAAGGTTGGATATGATTGCTATCTAATTTTAAATACTATATACTCCGTAATCTGTAAAAAGGAAATAAGAGAGAAACAGATAAAACTGCATTAATGGCCTGATCTAGGTTAGGGCTTATTTTATGCAAGATTTATGCTCATAAAAGACACGCTAAGAAAGTTTATTTCGAAAAGAAGGTCGATATCTGATGTATCAATGGTGGTGGGTTGTAGCCCAGAAAAGACAGAAAAGAAGGGGAATAATTCTAGTTACAAACGACGAACTTGTCTAATGAGACAGGATTGGATATTAAGGAGCGGTATTATTCATAGTGAGTGGCCAGTACAGCGCTCGTGTTCATGTACATCACCCAGGTTATATAGCTGCGGGATACGAAGTATAGCAGATCTGTAATCACTTCGAGAGTACCATATTAATTTCCTCGGCAGATTAGACGCTGGTATCTTTATCATTGTGGCCAATGATACGCTCGTCTAGCTGAGCCTTCTCTTCTGCTGTTGCGTCAGTGAGGTTGACGGCAACTTCATCGCCAAAGTTCTTAGCAATCTCTTCCAAGGTGAGACGAGCGGTTTCCGGCCAGAAGAAGTAGATGACTATATCCGCTATTAGTAAAAGCAAATCATGAGCTATTTTAATGTGACTTACCTGGAATGAAGAAAGCAGACCAGCAGATAATGACGAGGTAGTACTTCCAGCCAACGTTGTTGAACCCCATGGGAGCAGTCTCAAGAAGAATCAGAGTAGCTTAACGGTGTGAGTAATGTATCGTTAACCAGGAAGGGGGATTTGTGACTCACCAGCAAACTGACCGAACAACGAGAAGCCCATACCAATTGGACGAATCTCAGTTGGGAAGATCTCCGAAACATACAGGTACATGGTGGTGTCGCAGAAAGTTCTTGGTGATAATTAGTCGCAAGTTCTGTTCAAAGAAATTGAAATGAAGACTTACCCTTGCATAGCCAAGTAAAGGTACATGAACAAAATACCAACGGCGTTTCCAGCCTTGTTCGAGGTGCCAGCATATAGAGAGGTCATAGCAGCAAGAACAGATGTGGTGACGATGATACCAGCAAATCCAGTCATGAACATTCCACGGCGGGAGTTGACCTTGTCGTGCAGGTAGGCGCCCAGGGGGTTATAGATCACACCTAAGCCATATGAGTACACAGCTTACAGCTGGAAGTGACAGCAAAGTACTTACCGGCTGTTGTCAGCCAAACAGCGCTAAGAAGCAATGGCATACCACCCTTTTCGCCCAAGTTCTGGTACAGGAGAACGGCGTAGTTGTTCTATTACCTGGTTAGCAATGCTCCCAACTGATGGAAGAGGTTCAGACTTACGATAATCAAAGGGCCACCGAATTCGGCTCCCCACTGAGTCAAGAAACCGATGATCATGCGCTTGCGGTAGGATGGCTTCTTGATGATGGCACTGACGATGTTGCCATACTCGGAGAGCTTCTTAGACTCAAGCTCAATCTGTTCCTTGGTCTGGAGGAATTCCTCTCGAGCACCCAACTCATCTGGGGAACGAAGCTTGAGAAGAACATCTTGTGCTTCGGCAAACTTACCCTTTTGAATCAACCAACGAGGAGAGCGAGGAAGCCAAGGCGATCCAGCCAAAAGTACGAGAGGTGGCAAACTCTGGAGACATAGAGGGAATCTCCATCCAAAAGACGGAATGGTAGTCTCTGCATAGTAGCAAGCATATCCAACCCAGGCTGACAGCATGTATCCAAACACAAGGAAGATTGCGTGGTGGCCCACAAGCCAGCCGCGACGAGATGCCTTTGACATTTCAGACAGATACATCGGGCAGACTGTAACCAGAAGACCAATTCCAAGACCGCAAACAAATCGTCCAGCTTGAAACATCGCAAGAGAATTGGCTCCACCCTGCAGAGCACCACCAAACATAGCAAGGAATGCGCCAAGCTGGATGTTCGCGCGACGGCCAAGGTAGTCGCAAGACCACATCAGGAAAAGACATCCAACGGCACCGCCACCACTGAACAAGCCATTTGCAGTGGACTCTGCAGGAGTGGTGATAGATGCATAGCCTGGCTCACCCTCCGCAGGGAGGTTGAAGTATTCGAACCAACCTGGTTGACCAATGGTACTGGAGATGATCGAGGAACTGTATCCGTAGGTCTATGCAAAGAGAACGTAGGTTAGATCATTGTCACCTCCAGTATTTCGTATACAAACAGAATACTCACCAAAGATCCAACAGCCACAAATATTGTGACCAATCTGTTGTAGTTACTGATTGCGTCCGCCATCTTCTCCTGCTCCCTTCCGTGCTAACAAGAGAAATGAATAAACCTTGGAATGGATTAGACCGCAGCGGGAAAAGAGGCCAACATTGACGCAATTACGAGATAACGAGTGAATGAAAACTGGTGGGGGGCAAGGCATGAATAGGGAAAACCCAATTTTTTTTCAATGCCCAGAACAGGGATGCCCGGACCTTCGTGTGCTGATGATACGATGATTTGGGTGGAACAGACCCACCCTAATGAGTAATTTGGGCATAAGCGGTGCAATCAAGGTCCGCAGTGCATGGCGGAAATGAAAACCCGCGAAGTAAAGTTTCTATAATGGCCTGGAATGCATTAGGGGATGCGCCAGTGGATTACGGAAGGAAGCCGGGAAGGACGATCGTTGGAAGTGGAGCAGAAACCCGACGATCGTTGCGCAAATGGCTCAAAGGCACCGGAAGTACCACTGTGGGGTATCCGCACATCCATGAGCCGTGCACGAGCAAGGATTTGGAACGGCAGCAAAGTGGCTCAAAGGAATCCCTGCTAGTAAGCAACTAATTAAGCCAATAGGGGGTGGAGCGGTAACGGCTAAGGAGAATAATGAGGAATTGTGCCAATCAGTGTATCTAACTCTGGCTCTATGAAGTTGTGTACATATTAATCCTGGTTCCTTTCCCGCATTTCCATGCAAATCACAGCCTCAGCAGTCAATCAAACCATAAGTAAATAAAAAAGCTTGGGCCTTTCTTTGCTCCCTATCATGGCTGCATCCACCTTTGACACCCCCTACGATGAGCTTCCCAATCCGAAACAAGTTTGGGTTGGAGAACCTGGAAGCTACGAAGAGGGCCTTGGGAAATTGGCAATCCTCACCCCTGAGCGGGTCGCAGCTGCAGCTGCACGAGAGATCAAGACTGGACGCCGGGTGACTATGGGATGGGAGCTGACGAAGCTTGACTATCCAAATCTCAACCGCCAGCCATGCGATCACAAGATTGTTCCTCTTCTCGGTGGAGTAGCCTTTGATGATATTTACTCCATGAACCCCCGTGAGTGTGAAGATTGCCTATTGATAACGTTTTGAGAGTGTGTAATCAGGGGTTGGTTGTATTGATTCTTTGTATAGAACAAAGCAGCCAATGGGATGGACTTCGCCACTTCTCTCAAACTGTTCCAGGTCAGTCGGAGAGAGTGTTCTATGGTGGTGTGACCTCACAGGAGATCAATGATCGCCAGAATGATCGTATCGGTATGCAGCATTGGGCACGTGAAGGTATTGCTGGTAAGAGCTCCATTTCACCCGCGATGTGGCGTCAGACTTATCTGGTTCTAGGGCGTGGTGTTTTGATTGACTATGCTTCGTGGGCCGAGAAAAAAGGTATTGAATATACTACATTCTCAACCCATCAGGTGCGGCTTACGGACATCCTTGAAATTGCGAAAGAGAACAATATCACTTTCCAAAAGGGGGACATCCTATTCGTTCGAGTAGGCGTCACGAAAGAGTGGGACAATAGCATGACAGATGCTCAAAAACAAGCTTACTCGGATAATTCGGCGCCAGAGCACGCCGGAGTCGAGGCTACTGAAGATGTCCTCCGCTGGCTGTGGAATACAGGTTTTGCCGCTATAGCGAGTGATGCTATTAGTTGGGAGGTATGTTGCTCTCGGACCTCGGCTTCAACTACGGAGTCTTTCACTGTATATGGCAAAGGATACGCAGATCTGCAGTTGAACTGCCAACGGCTGATAAACGTATTTAATTTAGGTGTACCCACCTCAGTCTCCCGACATTTTTCTTCACGAGTATGTGCTCGCGGGATGGGGGATGCCGATCGGTAAGTCGAAACAGACCAAGAAACCCAAATCACGGACTCTCGATGGAGATCACCGCCCCGACGTAAGAAAGACAGTAATACTCACGCACGCATTATCCACTTAACAGGCGAACTCTTTGACCTTGAAGCTTTAGCACGATCCTGCCAGGAACTACAGCGGTGGAGCTTCTTCGTGTCGTCTGTGCCCTTGAATATGCCTGGTGGCGTTTCGTCCCCTCCGAACGTGATGGCCATCTTCTAGACTCGTCTAGCTTAGTTAGTCCATCCTATTGGGACTTCACCCAGAGTGCTGGACCCGCTAGTGTATGATCATGCAGAAAAGGAATACTTCATAACCAAATATCAGACCTGATTCCTCGCAACTATCGAATTTGATTGATATTCGACTTTCATCTACTGAGTCAGCTGGGTATAGTGTAACTATAAACTTTCGGGCTCTAACCGATCGGCATCATTCGCCCTTTGTAATATCATTGTAAAGAAAGTTGGGGATTTGAGTTTGGAGGATGGAAAGCATTTCCAGTGGAGGATTGTCAGGTAATGAATGAGCTGGATTGTCGGGACCCACGCGGCAGGTAGTGGCAACTGTGGAGAAACCCCTCAAGATGGCATGTCTGGGAACATTTCAAGGTAAAGTACTTAGGACTCCCGTGGCGATTGCGGAGCACATGCGGCATTTCAAAGCTGTTTCCACTTTCCTCACTTCCTGGCCTACTGGAAGTCCATCGTGGAGCGATCAACGCAAAAGAACACCATGAAATTCTTCTTCCTCCCGGGGGACGTTGTGCATGCCAAGCCCGCTTCAAATCCATCGCCACAGCCGCTTTTCCGTAGTACGGGGGCCTATTTAGCGCAAACACTGTCAACAGGCTTTGGTCCCGCCCACAGCGATGCGCGATTCAGAGCCCCGTGTGAAGAGGCTTTCCGCGTTAGGGCCCGGCTCCCGCTCTGCCGGGGTGTATTATTTCCCCTAGGTCAGCGATCGATACCTCGTACGGGAACAAGTCCTTCGATTCCATTTTCCCAGGCGTATTCATGCCACATCTAGCCGTGGAAGATGCGCTTCCGCGTTTCACGTCGGATCCACTGGACCCATTATTTGATTAAATGTTTCCACGGCTCAGAACTCTATCCTGGCCCGAGCCGTTGTTGGATCCAAGGGCGCTCTCAGTCTCGCAGTGAATTCTAATTTCCCCATATTTCTAAAGTAAGTAAGTCTCACTCAAAACCTGTTGACATATTCCTCCTGGAGAATTTTTTCCTAGGAGGTAGATGCCTACTATCTCTGTTTGTAACTAAAACCTAGGTGCTGGTACGGCGTATTATTCGACCAAATATCGGATCGGCACGTTTCCACAGGAGCAGGACAAAAGTACCGACCGATTCCATGTTCATACTAGTAGTAACATCTGATCTTGTTAATAGAGTTCAACATGGATTGCGTTGTACCGCATATAGTACTGAGGCGTCCCGATCCCTAGGGTATCTGAAATTTCAATAAAACGATCGGCAAGTACACGATAGGCTCCGGCGATGCGGAGTAAGTACTCCGGCTGGCGATTCCCTTGGACAATTGGACATTAGGTTCCGGAAGGAAGCCTGCGCCAAATAAAATTGCGACAAGCATCCGAGCTCGCCCAATCGCGTCTACGAATGATCATCCTGCCCGTTCCCCCGTACGGGGGGGCTCGAAAGGGGAAGGGGTGTGGATGCTCTTAAGAAACGCTCACATCCGTGTCCCTGTGACATGAACGTCCTGTGATCTGAATCTATGTGATTTTGAAGTATTGGCGTCCTCATTATGGCACCATTGGACCCAATCTCGTTGATCGGGCGGGCCGTTGAAGCTGCCACAGAGCATAAAACAGTCAACACGTCTGTGCAGACAGCAGACTATGTTTGCCAGGGACTATGCATTGCTTGTATGACAATATGCTACGTTCTACGATTATACACTCGAGCCTTCATTCTTCATGGGTTTAATAGAGAGGATTGTGAGTGTTCAAAATTATCCTAATCACTTGTCAAGTTATATTGGAGACAAGTCTTCTCTGACTCTTTGGACAGGGCTATGCACATTTGCCTATGTAAGGCTACATTGACACATTCTAAGAGTCACAACTGATAATATAAAGATTTTAGGAGTAGGCTACTCAGTCATCGCCATTTGCAGTAAGTTCTCCCCTCCCCCCAACAAGAGTATCAAAAACATGGGACATAGTCGGCTAATGGCTTAATAGTGGGACGCTATGGAGGAGGTTTGCACCTCTCGGACGTCTCACTGGCAGACCAAGAGACATTCAATAAGGTAAGACCAAAACATTTCAACAACAAAATATCCTCAACAGTTGCTAATGGTACGATTCCTTTAGACAGTCTATGTGACCCTGGTCATGTATGGCCCAACCGCATATTTGACGAAGGTCTGCTTGCTAGGGATCATGGCCCGTGTTTTCAGCCCCTTCAGAAAGGCTGTGATATTTATTTACGTGCTCATGGGAGTGATGCTTGCCTATTATATACCCGCCGTGATTGTCAAGGTCAGAATTTGCATGCCGATCAACAGTTTCTGGGATCCGGATGTCAAGGGGACCTGTCTGAATGAGAATGCCATTATCACAGCTGATGCTGTCATCAGCAGTGTCAGCGATTTGGTTATTCTATTGCTCCCTCTACCACTGACAATGTCCCTTCAAATGAACAAGAAGAAGAAGATGCGTGTTGTTGGCCTGATGGGTGCGGGAGGTCTGGCAGTTTTGGCCAGTGTTATCCGTCTGATCCTCATTATCCTGACTTCACAGTCAAAAGACAGCACAATGGCATTCATGAGGATTAATATGCTTGGGTATGTCAAATCACGAAGTTGGTCAAAATTGAAGTCTCCCATACTAACGAATGTTTTAATTTAGAAATGCTGAAATTGCTATCGGAGTGATCTGTACCTGCCTTCCGGCCCTCTCAGCCTTATTGAAGTATGTCCACCACGAATATTCCAGCGGAAAGGATACCTCAGACTACAAAATGAGTGCCATGCAAACCGGAACCGGGAAGTCGGCAAACCGATCCCAAATGAAGCGGGGAAGTATTCGAATCAAAGAGTCAGACGAGGATGGACTTGTGTCTCATGCGCAGAGCGATCCTCGCATCGAGACATCAATCAATGGAGACCGGGACCGGGAGATGCTATCCAGCTCACCTGGTCTACACGGTGGAATCGGCGTTACAAGAACTGTGGAAGTATCCTCGACAGTAGAGGATGGGGGCAGATAGGGAGATCAAAAGTAACCTTGGAATGATCACTGCTATGACAATTTGTGAAAAGGGTTTATCTATTCGATTCTTGGACATGACTTTATGTATTCGCTACTCATTATTTACCATTGAAAGAACTTTACACATAATGATTATTATTTGATGCTACTGATGGACTGTGCTACGGGGAGTTAAAGATGGACTGCTCATAAAAGGAGCTCAATAGTTGAAGCTAGATAGATAGATGAAGAGGGAAAAAGACAAGCACAGCAGCAAGTTGGCCGCCTAGCACAAACCGGAAATCCCCTACAGAGATGGCGGCATGAGGCAATCAAGCAGCCCCAACAACTAGAGATAGCTCAAGTGCAGCACTTTTGTCCCAAAGTGATCGCAGCTTATCCTGTACTCCTTGTTCGACCGTCCCTCCCTGGTGATTCTTCCAGGCATTGGGAAGACTTTCGCTTCTGTTCCTGTCTCGCTTTGCTCCCCAATACTTTCTTATTCGCCGTCCTGATCCCCAACTTCCCACGTTATCTACTCTCATGTGCATCCTTCAACCCTAATATCCTCCTGCACCACCCTCTGTCTTTCATGGCAGTTTTGTCTTCTTCTCTAATACTTTCTTCTATCCCGACTAGGTCACTGTCGAGGCCATTCGATACTTTGATGATTGAAGTGCAAGAGCTTCCGTGTTGAAATCGGAAAATGTCTCAATCATACTATCTCATTCCTGCGTCCATTGTACTTCACTCCACTCATCAGAAGGACTGCAGACTGACTCCTTGAAGTTCTCTTCTAGCTCCCTACTCTGACTCTCAGCTTAGCTTCTATTCTTGACCTCCTTCAACATGCCTAGTCCAGGTTTTGTGAACTGGGACGTGCTCATGCGCCAGGTCCTCTGTTGTCTACACAGATTTTTTGATGGCTCAAGAGATGATATGGCTTCGTTGTTCCAGGCAATATTCAACGACCAGTCTATCTCAGAGACCGCCTTCATGACACAATGGTACTGGATGCGCTCAAAGGTACATGGTGTATGGTGGCATGTATGTTGCGAGGAAGAGTTCCGAACAGATGGGATTTGGATTCATCACATCAATCTCATCCGCAGAGGGATTCATCGCGTCAATTTCATTCGCAGACTCCAGCAGCGTCCAGTTATCAAATTGGCAGAAAAAGAAAAAGATGATACAGATTATCCCACGAATCCGGAAAATGTTGGTACGCCCAAATGGTCAATTGATTTCAACGCTTCTGTGGAAATCCTGGTACGCTAAACGACCCTTCATACCTTGAATCACTACTGACTTGAGTAGAAGGGAATTCACAATGAAGATATGATTGTGAATTTTGGAAGAAATGCTGTGAACATCAGCCTAACGCCTATCGGGACCACTCCGCCCCTAGCAAACAATGTACCTGCGCGGGTCAGACCTGAACCCCTGGTAATGGGCCATGGGAAAACGTGCCTATGGTGCTCGCGCGACGGCCAATTATGTGATTCAGAAAATACAACAGAGGGAGATACCGCAGATCAGCTTTCGGCAGTAGTGGAATCTATGCATATGGGGAACACATCGGCAAACCTACTGGAGCCAATTGGTCAAGCACTCCATAACTCAATTGAAATTGATGAAATGGAAGTTGACCAACAGCCCAGCTTACCTACCCCGGCCCCCATGCCCCACGAATGGCTTTCTACCCTCGACAAATGCTCCAGAGATGTGCCGAAACTCCTGTTCCGATTTTCGAACAATAATTCCCAAGGAATAAACACAGATCACCAACTTCGGGCAGCCAAGTTCACGGGCCTTGTTGACCTTCATGATATCCGGAGTCCATCATCTGTCGATAAGCAAGACTTCTTGTTCTACTTCAAGAAACACGTGAGGAAAGAACATAAGGAGTCTCCTTTTATCTCTTTCTTTCAAAGCCCGCTTGCACCACTGCACAGAGCACTTCGCAGGGGGGCAAACGCAAAAATCACTATTATTGACACAACAATGTTGGATACCAAAGTTTTCGCGGCGAAGCCTCTTGTGCCTATAACAGGAACTAGAACATCGAAATGGAGAGGGTTAGGAGAGTACCTGATATGGGGATATGTGCCGAAAAAGGCGATTGTCAACACATTCCAGCTGGACGATCTTGAAGAGATTGCTAGGCAGAATGATGATATCAAAGACTTCTTGCAGCTAGACATTATCCGACGTTTCAAGCATTGCTCCAGAGAACTCTATGCAGCACTAGTCAATGGCCAGGTCCAGAAAAACCACGAGATCACCCTCGATAGGCTCATGGTACATCTTCACATACGATGTGACTTACAAGATCTCGTGAAAGCCCTTTTCAAAGAACAATGGGTGAAACTTCGATGGGCAAAAAAAATGAAAACGGAGATAGGGCATGATCTCGGGCCTATGTATCACGTTTCCGACAGCTGTCCTGAAATTGAATTTTCCGGTCAAGTTCCTGATCAAAGCCAGCTTATGCAACATTTTGAGCAGGCTCGCCGAGCTCGCCTGTCTCGATCGTTTTCTCCTTCAACTATTGGCTCTCATAGTTCAGGCGTAAGCGACAGATGTAAGGGTGCAGACAACGATGAGGTATCTGCTTCAGCCTCGAATGGACGCTTGACACCGAGTGACGGTTTCGCCGACTGGGATGACTCGGACGATGATGATGAGGAGATCTCACAGCGTGCAGAGCTGAACCGCCCCAGTCCGTCAGTCGAGAGGTTGAGAATGCGGAATCTGCAACGTGAAGTGGCAGGAAATATGTCCGTTCCTACTCGACGTTCCAAGCCTGGCTGGGACGATAATGAGGAGGCCACGCAGCGTGCAGGGCTGAAACGCTCCAGTTCGTCACTGGAGAAGAGAAAGAGCAAGTTGCTCCAGGGAATGGCAGATTATAAGTCCTCTACCTCCTCTCCTACTCGGCCTTTCTGGCCTTCCCTTTTCAGGCGTGATCGAATCCACGACGAGAGCCGCTCCAGTGGTGATCTCTGCCGAGGAAGAGATCGCGTCCGAGCTCGCTCCCGCTCGCCTCATTATGACCGCCATTACCGACCCTCACGCCGAGAGCGTGATGATGATAGACGCCCTCGTCTTGATCGTGATGGTCGTCGCAACACCCATTGACCCACGTCGTAGCCCTAGCAAGTCTTTTGTATTCAATGTTTACCTGTGCTCAAAAGAAAACAGACCGACGGACTTGGATGTGGATTCCAGATGCAGTTGACGTGTACATTGGGAATCCAGCGGGTTATCAGCAACAACACCAGGCCTAGAAAAAGTCAGTCTTGCATAGGAGGACTTGATGATGCCTCCAATGCCCGTATCCAGATTGACAAGGCTCGCAAATGAAATATGTTAAATGATATTTGACTTCTCTTGTCGTACGGATAGACTAAAGATAGAGAAATTACTGGAGATCAGTTAATGAAAATTTAAAGCATAGAGGACACATAAGTCCATTTGGTTATGATACGGTTTCCATAGCAGAGGATCGATGAAATATTTTTTGCTTTTGTGTGGATACACATTCTTCAGCAAGGTATCTGGGACATGGAAACTCGTAAACTATCCCGACCCTCATTTAAGAAATCCTAAGATATCCAATTCAAACCGCTTCCTTCGCCGTTTATCCCATCCGAGCACCCGGTTTCTGATAACACTTAGAACTTGGAGAAAGACTTGACAGCCTTGCCGGTACGGGGCAGAACGCGCAGAACGTTGAAGCGGACCTAGTTAGATCGGGTTAGTGACTGCAAAGAATATAATGAGTGGGGGAAATCAAGTCGGGGTTTATGATATAGTCGCGTGTCCTCATGGACACACACACGCCACATCATTCCTCCGACATGAAATTCAAGAACTTTGGTTTTCGTTTATGGCGGACATACAGTCTTGGAGAGAGGACGGCACT
>KZ118885.1:5051-16846 GCA_002153405.1 Mycosphaerella populi pn0402 | reverse complement strand
CGCCATGGTTGCGGTATATTGTCGTCGACGGAGGAAGCGGTTGTCGAAGAATTTGGCGGGTCGGACAATCGAGAATGAGAAGATTCGCTAAAGGCGAGGAAAGGGCTTTGCGGCGGGAGAGCGGTTGTGTGGTGCCTAGTCCAAATTAGGACTAGTTCACAACTCGTTAGGGCTATTATGTCAGCTTGTAATTCTTTAGTGCCTCATGGACGAGGCACCAAGATCCTGTCCCATTGTTTACAGTCACGTGGATACGACGCGCCTCGGCCGTGTTTAGTTTGGCAGTTGCGCTTGGTTGAACAGCGGGGAATGCGACCAGTTGACAAGTGTGATCCCACTTGCTTCTACACAAACCATGCGCAGGTGAAGATTCTGCCGACGCCATCATAATGTCTACTCGCCCAGACTCTGCGGTCACTCGGCCACCACGTTCTCGCCGCTCCATTGCTCATGTACCGCGATCAAAGATAACGTCTGGTCTGGATAAGGAGAATGCGACAACAGACGCAGACGCTGCACCGCTATTTGGAAACACTGGAAAAGTCGCGACCAAAGATAAAAAGTCACGGAGCAAGAGTTTAGGTCCTGGTGGTCTTGATGCTCTTCAGAATTCCCATGGGAACCGACGGAAGGTAAGCCACGACTTAGCTCTTCATGTATGCTATGGTAGACCTGATTCTAACCAGCACCCCATAGTCAACCGCTTCGTTCCCGCTGAAGTCAATCCTGAAGCCCACTGTGCCCGTGTCTCCTGTGCGCAATATTCCATCCTTTGAAGAGACTCGTCGGCGTACACCAGGTCGTAATACGCCTAGCCATGCAAATGCGCAGAACACTACTCAAGGCAACGAGGGTCTTTTTATTGACTTTGACACGCCTGCTCAACCTTCCATGACCGACGCTGATGATACTTCAAACCCCTTCGACACTTTTAACGCGACATCGGCCATTCGTGATGAAATGGCCGCAACAAAGGAACGAGACGAAGAGGAGCGCCGCGAACGTGAGCGTCAAAACGTTCTAGAGAAGCGAGAAGCGCGACGTAAATCTATGGGTACGTACAATAAGAGAGTATTTCATTTGCCCGATCTACTGACACGGTTCCCGTAGCAAATCGCCGGGTATCATTTGCGCCAGAGGCCACTTTACATACCTGGAATGTTGTTGAAATTCCGGATGATCAAACATCATCATCTGCAGCAAATTCAACCAGACGCGCCTCATCCGTTGCAAATTCTCGAACACCACAGCAGCCAGCAACTGCTCCGGAGAAAGATGTCCCTTCATCCCCAGACGACGATGCGGAGTCGGACTTTGGATTTTCACCAGTACGCCAGCAAGATATCGAACAGATGCGGGGCAGTGGTCAATCGCATGGCGATCAAGATATTGCGTCTTCTAGTCCCTTTAGCCGGAGTTCAGCTGCCAGTGAAGAGACTGGAGTGCAAAGCATAGTTGACGGGGACGATGATGATAACACATCAGGATCAGATGATGGGTTTGATGCTGAAAGTACTGCGATGAGCATGGATGATATGACCGCCCACTCGGCTGCTTCCATGCAATCTGATGTTTCTTCCAGTTCCAGCGCCAGCGCTAAGCTGAATGAAGCATTGCGACAGGCTGCAAGAGAGGCTGGAACCCAAGCCTTGGACGAGGAGGACGGAGAAGTATCTATGGAGATCGCCGATGATGAGATTACCGGCGCTTTTCAACCCTGGATTAAGAAAGGCCAGCATCTTGAATGGGATGATCTTAGTGCCCGGTTTGACCAGGAGAACAGGGCACCTCTCGCCGAGGCCTCGGAGGCAAACCATTCTGAGCCAGATAGCGCCGATGAAGACGAAGACCTCAGTATGGATGTAACAAATGCAATTGGGCGCATCCTTGGTAAAAAGTCCCCAGCACGCCGCCAGAGTGCCGTGCGTCGCAAGTCATCCGGCCAAGAAACCAACTACGACGACCAAACTATGGAGATGACGACCATGGTAGGAGGTATATCACAACAAGAGCTTGCCCAACCCGAGGCTGAGGATAATGATGATGAAGAAATGACCATGGAATTTACAGCTGCAGTGGGTGGTCTCTTGAACAAGCCTTCTCAAGCAGCTACGCAGATAGAACAGCCTGCCTCCTCACCTCCAAAGTCTGATGCCATGGATGCTGAAGATGACAATGGATCTGATGACGGTATGGATATGGATATGACAGGTGCGATTGGTGGCATTCTTCCATCGGGACTTGAAAGCCAGAACAAAGCCCGGGCCAAGAGACTCATGGAACTCGAAACAGAGTCAGGCCAGCTTAACAGTTCACCGTTCCAGGAGACTGTTAACCCATCTCCAGCAAAATCCCCTGCAAAGTCTCCGCTTAGCTTCAAGGTTGCTGCCGTCGCTGAGAATGGTAGCCCAAGCTTGGCCAATGTCAGAAGATCGTCACGTCGTAGCTCTGCAATCAGCAGCGCTTCGAGTTTGCCTGGCACCCCTCAATCAGCTACACGGAAGCGATCGCCTTTGAAGAAACCTGCCACACCTACCGGGCAGTCTACGCCTCAATTGAAGCCCACAACCCCTAGCAAAACACCGCCCTCGGCCAACGTAGCATATCGCAGTGCTTCACCAAAACAATTATTCCAACCTGAGATACAGCAGTCTGCCGAAAGGCGCAAGTCCCTTCGTCGGAGCATTTTTGAGCAAAACTCAGCTACGGGCCAATCGACACCTCGCATAGTACTACAGCCCCGTGAAGCCCGACGGTCTTCTGGCCTTGGAATTGACAAGGAAGGCCTTGGATCCCCCCGTGTCGCCGCATTACTGGACAACCGACCATCTCTTGGTGAACATACCCCGCAATTTGTTCCAAAGGAGCCCTCGCGGTCTGGTGTGAGATTTGAAGATCCATTGAAGATGCAGGCAGACGAGGAAAGAGACCGACAAGAGGAAGAGCTTAGAGAGGATGGTCACATTCCACCAGAAGGTGAGGGTGCAGCAAGTTTGAGGGACATGATCTCGAGCCTTAGTCCAAAGAAGAATAAGATCGGCAGTCGAAAGAGTCTTCACGTTGGCGCTGCTCGAGGGATCCTTGGTAAGCGCCCCGCGGAACTTGATTTGGATGAAGAGGAGGCAGAAAACTCTCCCAAGAGACTTCGTGGGCATGACGTTAGTCCCGTTAAGGGTGTCAAGCTCCCTGCGCCAGTTAATCATGAGACAAACCGCCGCTCAACTCGATCGCCTGCCCGTCGTAGTCGCAACTCTTCTCCTCTGAAAGGCAGCACCACTCCCACACAAGTCCCGCGCAGTGCTTCAAAGACAGCGACAACGCCTCTGAAGGAAGGAATCGATGCACTGCACATTGCTTCAGACCCTCAGCAACCTGATCCCGAAGAAGGAGAGGAAGATGCAGCGAATGACGTTGAGCCTATTCAACTTCAAGAATTCTTGAACATGACCAATATTCATTTCATGGAACTCACAACAACAAAGCGACGACATACAACCGCTCCTGGCAGTGCAGCTAAGAGACTTGCCCGTTTATCTCAAGACAAATTACTGAAAGCTGGCACTGTTGAGCTCGATGACTGCGTGGCTGCGGGCTTCTGCACTGTTCCCATGCTTGAACTATATCAGCACTCCTGTCGTGAACTCAAGTCTTATATCTCCGAAGGTCGTCAGGTGATTCGGTCTATTGAGGCCGAAACGTTCGCTGATAACCCTCCTCTCTTCCAAGAGTATGTGAATGCTCCTCCAGATATTCGCGTCATTATGGACAATCAGTTCCGAAATGTCAAGACACACGCACGTTTGCTCAGTAAGGCAACATGGTACGAGTGGAGAATGAAGCTCTTGGAAGGTCTTAAAGAGGGTCTTGATCGCCACGTGGAGGATATGAAAGCCGATGACGAACTGCTCTCGACGCGCGAGGCGCTCCTGAACCGTACTGTTCCTCCGCTTGTAGAAAAGCACGCTTCGTTAGAAGAGGAAGCAAGCAGCCTACAGCTTCTGGTTGAGGAAATGGAGAGCTGCGACCAAGATGAACTGCGAGATACTCGCAAGAAAATGTCTGATATTGACGACGAGATCGACGCAAAGAAACGGGAACTGCAGGAACTCCAAGAAGAGGCAGAACACAAAACGGCATCTATTGAGACTGGCACGGAGATGCGCGACGAGTATCTTGCTCAGATCCAAGAAGCTGAGCGTGTGAAAGAAGAATGCCGTGGCTGGAGTGCCCGCGATATTAGTGAGCTTAAGGGTAAGTGTTTTCTCTTCGTCTGTCTGAAAGTTGAAGTGTGTCTGACATCAAGTAGCATCCGTACGACTCATTGAGCGTCAAACGGGTTGGGCCATCACATCCGTTGTGACCGACCCATCTAGTGAGTCGATGTTGACCATGCTGTACCGTGGCCAGCTGCAGATCAAGTTCTGCCCCGGAGCTTTTGCGACCAACACCTCCAACGACGCCGACAAAAAGAGCCTTCCTCTTGAGTTGACTTTCGTCAAGGGCAAGCACATCTCCTCCATCGCCTCTCTTGTTCTTCAATCACTGCAGAAGCATCTAGCTACCATCAAGCAATTCACAATTGCCCCAAAGGAACTCCTTCGCTTTGTCTCCAGCGCTTGGGACAAAACAATCGGCCTCGAAAACGAAGCCCGCATGCTCGAGTTCTGTGGAGTGACCCGCTTAACACTCTCGGATAAACACGACAGTCCTCTGTCGCTCCGGGCTCGCTGTACCATACTAGGAAACGCCGCTGCGTCGTCTACTCCAGGCCGCAAAGGTGCCACTGCGAAAGCCAACAGTGCTAAGCGAATTGACGTTGACTTCACAGTGACGACACGAGTAATACCCAACGAGACTTGTCCTAACATTGGCCTTGTGGACTTTGATATTGCTATCCTGGCCACGAAGGTCTATGGCTTCGGCACCGGCAACAAATCCGGCCTGCCCGAAAAGGAAATTCAGAGCATTCTGGGCAAAGAAATTGGGCGCAAAGGTGGCGAAACCCTGGGCAACGGCATGTGGTGCAAGGCCGTCCAGAATCTTACTGGGGCAGTGTTTTAATTTTACGTTTTGTTTATTGGTTTTCTGGGGTTGGGAATACCATCGGTACCGGCGGAGCAAGGGAGTTAAACTTGAGGATGTAATTTTTTATTTCCTCGAAACATTTATATGACCAAACTTGAGCGTTTTACTGCTGCAATCAAACTCTTTCAATTCTCTTTTCCTACATCAAGGCAATCTGCACGTGCCTCATGAATGACATCGCTCAGAGATATCGTAAACCATTTATGCATTTTGTTTTTAAATATACTATGAATGGCCGATGAATGCTTTATTAAACCGCTACATGAAGAAATAACGCTGTCCCTCCCCCGTTCCACTGTCGAGCGTCACCAGATAATCCTACCATTTCCAAAATGTTGCAATAACGCAGCAAACAAAACCAAGCAATAGCGTCCAAAATAGTTACTCCAAGAAAAAAAAAAGATCTCATACATATTAAAACAGGCCTAGTCCAAGATACCCATTCGGAAGATACCCAGGATCATACTGCCCATCCTGAGCACCCGCCTGCCCTTGATTTGGCGGCGCAGAAGTGTAGGCCATGGTATCCGACCCGAACGCCAGATTCCCAGGACCAGGAACAACTTCTTCCTCAGGAATCGTGGGACCCTGAAGAAATGACTCTGCAGATAGGATGGGCATGGATATTTCCTCGCCGTAGGCCGAGGCGGCCACGTTGGGGAATAGAGCGGCCCATGGGTTGTCGCCGAATTGCCAATCTGCGGTCAGGGGCACTTGCCAGGATTCAGGGATCATGGGTACGGTTTGTTGACCGTTGTTGCTATCCTGGGAGAAGGGGGATTGGGCGTTAGAGAAGGGGGAGTTCGCGTTGGAGGGATTTGTGCGGGGTAATTGGTCCCAGGGGAGCGTTGTTGCGGAGGATTGGAATTCGTGTGGAATTGTTCCGTCGAGGGATAGGCCCAGGCCTGGAGTGAAGACCGGAATGGTGGGTTTTTGGGTGGTGAGATTTGAAGTGAAGTCGTCGTTTTCGTTTAGGCCTAGAGGGACAACGTATCCGCTAGAATTGACGGGAGGGAGATCGGCGAGGTTCTCTGGGATGCCGCTGTCTCTTATATGGGAAGTAGGGAAGGTGTGTGAGCGGATTGAGGCATGTGAGGCTGCGCTAGGGCGATTATGATGATTATTGCTCGCAGTGTGGGAGGGTAGGGTTGATTGACGGGGTGTGGCTTTCCGTCGATGTTTAGGATGTGAGGATCTGGAGGCCTGCTTCTTTGCACTAGGAAGCATGCGCTCCTCATCATTGTCGTCGGGGCTTCGCGTTCTCTTTTCCTCTCGTTCTACTGCCATTCTTGCAATGCGTTCCAGGGTCGAACTCATTTGAGTCATGAACCCAGCATAATTCGCTGTTCCATCGCCGGGGGTGAGGGTTGAAAAGAAGGACGATGCCATACTGAGGGAGCGAATGTCATCGTGATTTTCTGGGTTGCGAGTATCTCGAAGAATATGTGAGAAAAGGGTCGCAGCAGCCAAAAAGACGTAGTACAACAGAGACCTGTGAATGTGGTTATTAATGTCTGAATATCAATATTAGTCTTGCAAGTTCATTGAACATACCAGACCCAGGCAATATCTCCCCACGGCATATTGTTGATTAGCTTCACAGTTCCTCGAGCGGCAACAACACATATGGTAGCAGATTTCGAAGCCTGCGCCGCACTTAGAGCTTTCACCTCTTCCGGTTCATCGCGAGTTAATATATAGTAGTTGAGAAGCAGCGGTATTCGATGGATCATAATCAAAGCGTTATAGTAGATAAAATGGAGGCCAAGCGAAGCAAATCCAAATAAGAAATCGGTCTCGTTCACCTGGAGTCGAGGAAGTTCATCAAACGGATAGTCTTTTTTCCAATCCTCGAGTTCAGTGTGAAGCTCCTGAACAATTTTATAGATTTCTTTAGGGTCCTTGAGGAGGGCCTTGGCAGAGTAAAGCCGGCAATATATGCGGCTCTTGATGACAGACATTCGACACAGTTGGCGGAAAAATGTAATATTGCTGAATATTTCAGGATCATGGTCGTCTTCGAGTTCTGTTGGGAGGGGAACATCGAAATCGTCGGGATGTTGCGAGGGGGCGTTTCCGGCACGCAAACATGAACTAGTCAGAATTAACAAATCGAGCTTCAATCCGTTGGAAACGGCTGATTATTGCCTACCTCTGGTCGATAGTAAAAGCTACCCAGAATACACGTCGTCTCTGTTCTTGTTGGGCCGGGGTTAGATCAGGCCGTGGAATGTCACGATGGAGTCCCATCCGTTGACATGATCGCATTGCTGCGGTGATAAACGGCAATGCAGATTGGGTACCCGAATTTCCTCGAAGATAAAACCCCTATCGTAAATATCGTGTCAGTGAGGGCTAGATGAGTGAGGACGGATCTTCTTACCATGCTCAATAGACTTTGCACACTCAGTAAATCCGTCCGTCGGATCGAAAGTTCAGTGAAAACCGAGATAGCATTTTTAAAATACAATCTGGCCTTTTCACGGTCCTTTTCCGGCTTCATGTTATTTGAAAAGCGATATTCGTAGGCCAAACATATCACCATATTAATGCTGGCCCACCGGGCAGCGTCGTCACAAGTTTGCTGAGTATACTGCCATTCCACCATTCTCATGAAAGAGGATTCATGGTACATAGGGAATAGACGATTCGCGGTTCGGAAAAAGTCCTTTATAAGAGAGAATACTTCTGACCGCGAAGGCAAGGGTTTGTAGACTTGAGATGCAAAGAGGTCGTGAAAAACATCAGGTCGCCATGAGTTCCAAGGATCGTCACGGGTTGAGGCAGGAGATATGACGTTCAAGAAGTTAGTCTCTCCTGTTTTACTCTTGATCCATTCGATGCCAGTTCGTGACAGAATGGAAAGCCCGCAGCTTCGTCCTAAAATATCGATCAGCAGATGTATGAAGACATATTTGATAATTTCATGTTATTAAAAGTATCAACAGGGATGAGATAACCAACCAAAATAGCGAGTTTCATCACTCTCATGTGATTTGAAAATGGGTGCCACTTCGATGCCCCCTTCATATGGGGCTGGTGCACGTTGCTCAGACGAGGCATAGGAGTCAGAAGAGCGATTCGAAGAGCCGCCAGATGAGTCAGGGCGCTGATCGGCATCTAACAGATCGTCTATTGAAGCTTCACTCTCGTCATCGGAGAGAGCCTTGAAAGTGATGTCATTCTCCTGCAAGATGCCGGTGGCTTGAAGCAATGATTCGACTCTTCTCAAGCGGTCTTTCAAAGACTTCACATACTGATCGGTGTCACTGTATAATCAAGAGCGTGTTAGGACACAGACCGGAAGTCTCAAAAGTAATGATGCAGTCTCGGAATTATATATCAGACAATGAAGATTGTCCTCGGGAAAGAGGAGGGGATTGATTACCTTTGAGGAGTTTCAGGCTGCTCGAATTGCGGCTCTGGGAAGATACATTTGACTTCTCGTCGTAGGCACTGAGTACAAGTGGCACTCGAGTCTTCAACTTGGCATTTGATTCTCTTTCGAGCGCACTGCTCACACACCTATGAACGGGTCAGTGGCATCACGGAAGACGGCGGCATGGGGAAATACCTTTCGGCGTCGGGGGCGAGGGCCTTCAGGCTGTCCACCACGGCCCCCGCGCCCTTCTATGGGCGTTGCGGTGGGGGAGGCATCCATAGCATAGGTGGTTATGCCAATCGGTGGATGCATTGCGTTGTGCATTTGTCCCCCGGAAGTTGGATTGGGGGAGTGATGCCAAGACTTTTTTTTCAGTCCGGGCGAGGATCCGTTTAGCGCCGGGGATGAACGCCTCTTCACTATCGTATCAGTGGGGGGATCTTGGAGATCCTAGGAGGCCCTGACATAGGAAGGTCCGTTCGAATCATCGAAGGCTGAAATTCCGTGTGATGCTGTTCGGCATCCGGAACCCCGATTCCCGCTGGTCTTTCTCCCATTTGGCTGTTGGTCCGGCCAAAAAGGTACTTGGGAGGACTTTTTATCTCTGCCTACTACTTAGCGATGAGAGGTACTCTTGGGTATCTTTGCCCAACTCCAGACCCTCCCCCCCACCCCTACCGTATTGCCCAGATCTGGTCCCAACTGACAGCAAGAGTCCATGAAAGATAAAATTCTTATATGCTCCATTAACCAGTTCAATCTGTAGAATCATAAATCCCCTGGGTAGTTGAGCCGCAAGTGATTACTCTACTCCAAGGTCCTCCATGTGTACCTTCAACAACAGCGGCCCGTTAAAGAGAATACTACAACCTATCAATCCCACAATGGCTTTTCTTTTTTAAGAAACACAGACATCTCACTACACTATCGAATGCTGCATGGTCAAAGCCAATCTAAGCTTAAAATATTTCCGATGGCCAATGATCCTCGAGTGCCGACCAAGATGACAAATGGGGACCCCCGCAGAGCTAGCTAAGTTCATGTTAATCCTACTGCTAAAATCAACTTCACCAGATGCATCTCTCCCCTTTCCCTAACACCGCCAAATTGACACGATGCGTGCAGTCACAGTCGGTGTTGTCTCTATTGGAGATATGGGGCTAGGCATAGCCAAACTACTCAAAGCCCACGATTATCGCGTGGTTACGGTGGGGGAGGGCAGGAGGTATGTCTAAAGCCGCTCTCTCCTAAAAAAAATCCATGGATCTTTGCAATGTATAAGAATATATAAAAATGCGGAATATTGACATAGTCATCAGTGAACACACTCTGGCACGGACCCAGGCTGCCAACATCGAAGCACTGCCGTCTGATCAAGAACTCGTGATCCAAGCAGACTATATACTATCCATCGTCCCACCAGTGCACGCCCTTGCCACAGCAGCACGTATTTCAAAAGCCATTAATCAGCCAGACACGGCTCCGAAACGCGCCGCCATCTCCGATGTAAACAACCAACCGGACCGAAGCCCACTCTACTTCCTCGAACTCAATGCAACATCCTCCCGATTGGTGGAGGAAATTGCAGCGCTATTCCTTCATCCATCCAGCGGGGCTTCAGGCTCCTGCAAGTGCGAAGTCTTCGATGGTGGCATTATAGGTGGACCACCTTCGCAGGACGCACACGACCTCTGGAAGCGACCGAGCATCGTGCTTTCGGGCGCGGCGCACCAACCCTCAACGTTTGCCCGGCTGGCCGAAGTCTTGAATCTTAAAGTGATCTCGGCCCGGGTTGGCGCTGCCTCCACGCTAAAACTGTCCTTTGCCGCTCTGACCAAAGGCCTGACGGCGCTGTCTATCCTATCTTTCTCCACTGCCCAGAAGGAGGAGCTGCTGCCCGAGCTGCTGGATCACCTGCAGCTGTACTCGCCGCATACGGCAGCCCTGGCAGGTGCGGGCGTGGTTGGCATGAGCCCCAAAGCTTACCGATGGGTGGACGAGATGCATAACATTGGCGAGGCGTTTGATCGAGAGGGCGGCTGGGGCGGCATCGGGGCCAGTGTTTACGATGGGTTCGCGGAGATCTACCGCACTGTGGCCGAAGACACCATCTTGGGACAGGAGCGGGTTGAGGCGCGCCGGCGTGGAACTAACGTGGCAGATGCCGCCACGATCATGGCGGCGCGTCCGCAAAAGCCACCTACGGATAGCGAGAAATGACCAGGTGCTTGTCTTGCATGTTTCCAAAACTTGGGGGAAATCACGACATCGAGGTATGTCATAGGTACTGGGATCATCTTGATCATTAGCGAGGTACGGAGAAATCCGAGTGGACAATGGTTTTCGGCATGGTCTTGATGCCATGGTAAGCATATAGTTCTCCTTACTGGAGTTGGTGTAGTGCGGTGGCCCCCTCTTCCCGCAGCCCTTTCATGACGTACCGTAAAGAAGTATTCTCCGTACGACAATACCGACCGAGGTCGATCCTGCCCAGGTGGCTCCTGATGGCCTAACCGTAATATCAAGACGAACTACGGACTCCGTACATCCATGAGGGATTCCACATTGCCTTCTGGGAACATCGAGGATAATATATGAATACATCGGAATCCTTCGGGAGGATTATGCAGTACATCAGCATGCATATAGTTTCTATCAACAGTGGCTAGAAGCGATCCAATGTGTCTGCTCGATAGCGATACCTGATGGGCAAGATACTGTTCTGTAACATAATTACAAGCTCCCCCCCATTTGGGTAACAGTGCAGCCAGGTTAACTCCCATGGATAATAAGGTACAGTATTATCTGTAACAGAGAATGGAGACCGCGTCATCTTACGGTAGTGAGTGGACCCATGTCAGTACTAATTACTTAAGCCCGAGGTACGGCCCCAGTAAGAACCCACTCACCGCATAACCTCCCAAGCTTGGTGTCGTGCGCCGGGTTAGTGTCGCCTGATTCCAGACCAAACTGAATCTGAGAATCTGGGGAGGACTTCAGCAGCCAGTCATATCGCCGCTAAAGGACTCCATTATTCCCTAGGATGTTGTTGGCGCCTGAGACACGCTTAAATAAGTGGATGTCCACAGATATGGTCTACCTATGATAAAACAGCCCAGGAACCAACTGCGAGCCTCGACGATCTCCTTGATCTATTCATCTCAACCATGGAATGTGGGATCCAACAGCTCCCGTGCTCTGTACCTTGATATTTGACTCTGAGGATTGTCCCTTTTCAATACTAGTACCACATGCGTACCCCGTACTGCCGAGCGGTGAACCACGGGCGAACCACAGGCCGCGATCACGACATTTCTCCATTCTATCA
>KZ118884.1:88726-108821 GCA_002153405.1 Mycosphaerella populi pn0402 | reverse complement strand
TGTAAACGGCGGACCTGTGAATTACCGCATCCGGTTGGTTTTGCCTTTTTAGGTTTAGCGCCCCAATACACTGTCTTGTAACCTGTGCTTCACATCGCCCCGACATAAAAGACCGGGCCTGCCCTCTCGTCCCCCTCTCACCTTCATTTTTCTCCCCTCAACTCCTCTATCCTGCACTCATCGCCGCCCCCTTCCCTGCACTCTGGCCCCCACAGACCGCTGTGCCTTGGCCTTTAGCCCGACCCACTCCTCCTTTCATTTTATCGGAGATGCCGCTCGATCCGACTCCCATCTCGTTCTCGCTCCTTGACCTGGAATGGCAGCCGCACAGGAGCAGAATCGCCGTGGTATTCTAGCCCACAGCGGCATAGTGTTACTCCGGGTCGATGCCCCTACTCTTTCCCCAAAGGAGTGATTGCGCCATGCTACGAAGCTGTATAGGTCAACTCTGTTTGTGAGCCTTCTTCGCCTGGGGTTCCGCGGGTTTCCTGCTCACCTGCAAATTGCCAGCATAGCATTGACGTCGCGTGTCCCGCTACATACACCCTGTCTCAGGTTACATTCCACAGCCCAGGCGTAACAGGATGGCTCTCTTTTGCCTACCCGCGAATACCGTGGCACTCAATTGTCGTCATCGTCGGTCTCTCTGGTTCATCCACATCCAATCAATAAATATCCACAAGCAGAGCTCGGTGATACAGGCCAATAATGAAAATACCGCACATCCTTGACCTCGGCCAATGCTGCATCTTACGGCCAATCCCGGCATTACGCTTGAGATGACGTATTTTGGCCCCGGCCCTTCGCCTCGCACATCAATCAGTCGGCCGATCGCCGAGCTTGTGCGCGTCGAGCGACATTCGCGCATACCTCTTTGTGAACCATCGCTCTTGTGGAGCGGGGCTTCACAAGTCTGCGAAAGTCGACAAGAAAAACGTGACAGTGGCCTTTCTCACGATGGTCCACTGTTTTCACGGCGGCCATGTCTAAACTCAGCATCGATTTCTGAATTGAAAGACCTGACAAGGCAACCTCGTCAAACCGTGTGCAAAAACTCATTCACGTCAAGCTGTACAGTTGCAGCTGTCGTTCGCTTTCTGGAGTTCGAGAGGATGGGTCAAACACCATTGCTTTTGATATAGTCCAATATTCGTTCTCCCGTTCTCTGTAAACTCCTAAACTTGGAAGTTGGCGAGTAAAATTCGCTCTTGGTCTGATTCTTGCTAATACATCCGCTTGCGGACTTGCGCATAAGCTAGGCAGAGACGATCGTCGGCAAGCGTGGTATTCCAAGATCACAGCGGATTAATATTGCGTCTGAAGGTTCACTGCGAATTCGTCATTCATTTCGTAATTGTGCTCGACTGGTAAAACAAACAATTAGGAGAGAGCTTGGGATGTCGTCTGCCGATAAAGTCGCAGATATCGCTCTTATGAGCAAGGAGGTCTTGCATTGACGAATCTGCACACTAAACCCATTGGTGACGGTGTTCTGGAACCCCTGCTTCTCTGGTAAAAGTATTCCACCAAACCACCGAGGATCAGCAAGAGATACGGTTCTATTAATACGGCTCTCTTGAAACATGTCCTGCTTGTGTAATGCCTCAAAATTTCTAACACATCTCCCACATCCTGTCCCTGTGCCTCTCAGTCTATCTCCTATCACATTCTCACCCATTGTGGTATTCTACGCTCTCTCTGTTGAAGGTTAAGAAAGCCAGCTGAGGGGTTGTAGATTGAGTCTCATAATGAGCAAATATCGGGAAAATACAAGAGATCTTCGGTCGCGGATTTCCGTATTCAAGACAGAGTTCAACAAAATCTCATGGCCAACGTGTAGTTAACTACCATTCCGTAATGTTACTTTTGGTTCATGACTACTGCCCCGCCCCCATTGTTAACACATTCCTTTCGAGATCCTCGATGCTAACGATAGGCAAGACTCACCGCGCTGCTAAGTTTCAGTAGCGTGAATAATTACTTGGGCCCTGATACAGTTTCCTTTAGACTTCGAGTTCACCAGGAATCATGCTGACAGAACACCTACTTTGGATGGATTGGTCTTAGGCAGCGGTGAGCATTACATATAATCATGCTCTCGATGCCGAAAATCAACTGGCGAAACTCCACCGGCAGCTTGTATAATATGTATGGTGACTAGTTGTTTTTCAGATTAGAAAGCAGAATTTTCCATTCGACGAATGATAAATAGGGCTTCTCGCCCATGAAAGGTAAAATCACATGAGGAAAGGGTTCTCCATCTATGATAAATCTTTAAACAGTCTGAGTTCTCAGATGTGTATTTGCGCGGAAATCGCGGTCGCGACCAACGCCGTTTTTGTGGTTTCGAGAGAAACAGAGGCAAAACTTGTGGCCGAGGACAGATTCAAAACGCATGGTGGTACTCTCAAAATTGTCAAAAAAATCGAAAAATACGCCGAGTGAGAAAGCTAAAGCCTTCTAAAAGGCCTCGCCTTCGGAGCGAAAGTCTCTAATACTCCTAGGAAGGCTGGAGATTCGTGATTCTTTTCTTGGGACCAAATACAGCACGGAAAATGGCTCTCAGGAAATTAGTTGGCTTAGGAATGCAGGTTGCTCGTGAGAGATATCTTAAGAGTGGTGTAGCATCAGTAATCTATTCTCGTGAATCCACTTGTCCCCTGAAGGCCTTCCTGAGAAATAATGACACAGAAGATCTTGTCAGGAAAGCTTTGTCTAGAATCAAATCGTAGGAATGGATTCTCAAGAATAATCTGCGTCATCAGAGCAAATTCTCAAGAACAAAAGATTCTTGAGAATTCATTTCTTGTCCAAATTCCGTCATCAGAAACATTTCCTCGGCTGGGCTCGTTCATAGAACTTATCGCATCTCAAGACTACCATCATGGGCTTTTTTCAGTCCTGATAAGCCTTTCATATGTCTATACAGTGCTTGGGAATCTTTCAAAATATGCAGTCTCATTACAGGGGCACCAAGAAGAAATTCATGGGAGAAATTGAATTGCAGTTCGTATCTACTAGATTTATCTAAGATTTATCTACCATGCCATGGTCCGACTCTTTCATGTCAAGAGTTGAGGCCACTTGAAAGATAGGACAAAGGAGGCGCCTTTTGAGAGGGGTCGCCTCATAGGAGAATCCTCTTAAGAGGAAATCCGTCACAGCAGGGACGCCCGGAGAGCATGTGCAACACAAAAGGCCAGGCGCCATAGGAACAGGATCTTCACTCTACGCCTCTCCTAGTCCAATAATTCTGGGTCTAGAACAGCCTTGAGATAGCCTAGAGGCGACCAGGGGCTGCGGACGGCGATTCCCAGCCAGTCACCCATGCTGTCGCGTGAGGACTGATCTCATTGTCCTTTCAGCTGCGCTAGAAGTACGGGTCCCCGCAGTGTCCATCAATGTGATGGCTTTCTTGTACCTCAGCAGTGTGTGATTCTCCTGGAGAACTTTGAGGCAGAGCCTCCAAAATTGCAATAGCCTCAGTGATGCGACCATAGTCGAAATGACACGTAATGACTTGGATATTCTGCATCTGCTTGCCATGAGTCGCGTGGTTGACGACCACAGGCTCACTTACACGTCGCAAACTACCCTGCACTTGCATGCATGAACCGCATCACTGCTCCTTCCCCTCACCATGAGGCTCGTTGGCTTTCAAGCTGGTGCCGCAGAGCGAGCGTCTTCGAAGGATGACTATGAATATATAAGCACTCTTTTCTGACAGAAATTTGAGGCCGAACAGTTTCTCAACGCTTCCCAATCCTACGATTTATCAAAGCAATTCTTTATGATGCCTCTCAACAATTCTTTATCCTTGAACTCAGGAAAGCACGATGATCTACCTCTTGCCAGCGCTGGTAGCCTTGAAGGGTTTATTAAATATCTGGGTATACTAGCCTCAAGCCCTGAATCTCAGTTTGCATCTGCTGTGCTTGACGAGATCGCTCAACAGCGTGAGCAGATTTTCTCTCAAGATGAAGAGTTGAAGAAACTCCAACAGGAGATACTACATATCAAGAAGACAAAAGAAACTACCATCGACGATATGTTTGATGCCAACGAGAAAGAAAGAGCAAGGCAGAAAGATTCCGCTGCTCAGATTAAATCCCTTCTTACTACTGTTCACGAGAGGGAAATCAAAATCGCTGAATTATCGAGGAATGAAGAGTCTCTGCATAAGGAAATCAGAGATTTGAAATCAACTTGCTCGCAGGAAGTCGCGAAGCTCTCACAGTCTGCTAAAGACATTACTACACTGCAAACCAATTCGAAAGAGAAGGACAAGATGATAGATCAAATGAAGACTGCGGGTTCGAAATTGAAATCTGTGCTATCATCGGAACAGAAAAAGAACGGAGAGCTAGAAGCTGCTAATGCCTCAATGAGCACAGAGCTGCAGGCAATCAGAGCACGTATCCAAAGAATGGACGACTTCATAGTCCAATCCTCGGACATTGATGATGATTTTGTGTAAGTTGCATCAAAGAGTTTCAAGCACTTATGACCTGACTTTGCCGTCTCTTGCCATAGGACGACTGAGTTCACAAGCCTTTGGACCTCTGCTACAAAAGAGTTGTCCCCATTCATAGAGCAGGATGTTCCAGAAATTATTCTCAAGGTCAGTTCGCGGAAACTTCCTGTCGCACGCATTACTGATAGATCAAAAAGGAAAAGACAATCTGGGAGAAACTTAGGAAGGGGGACATCGTTCTGCCACCAAGTTTCCCTCTGGTTCCCTCAAATACTCCGGCTGCCAAGGCAATACGATTTGCATTGATCCTGGCTGTTCTGTTCAGGGAGATAAATCAACGAATTTTCCAGCCCAGCTATTTTCTGGCAGAGAGCAACAACCTTCGTCAAACTCTCGAACATCTTGCAGGTGGTAACGGCGAGAAAGAAGCGTTGTGTCGTCGCGTGCTTCTCTCAATCGATCCGGATGCTGAACGCAACGCTCTTAAAGCCGAGATTGGAGCTGTAGTCCAGAGAATGCTCTCTTATGCAGGCGGCCTTTTTCCCGAGTCGCAGCAAGATATTTTTTGTACTAAGATTAAAAAAATAGTTCAAACCGCCGCCGAAGCTTGGCTGCCAATCCAGCGATCGCGACAGAAGTTTATGACAGACTTCGACGAATCTTTTGATCCCGATGACAGCGAGTGGGATCGTTTTCCTTTCGCTGGTGAAAATACAACACCGGCGGCGCAGGACCTTCAAGGCCTTTATATTCTCAATGTCTTCCCGTGCATTTCCTCGCTGGAAGATGGCGATTATGACCCCTTGACCAGAATCATCCAACTCCGCAGCTCTCAAGCATCATACCTGGCGGCGCAGCAGGAAGCTGCCCAAATAGCAAGCGGTGCCCCCACCAGGAGGTCTTCGAATCGTCCCAGAAGGCAATCGACTGCAGGCTCAAATGGGAATCATTTTTTAGGTGGAAATTCGGCCAGGGTCTGACCTTCAGGCTGTGGGAAAGGATTCGGGCACGCTGAAACCTCTCGGGACTGATGGGGAGTATGACACAGATGAGAGTGGCATCTAAGGGCTAATGGAACTCTTGAATGAGTTACAGTTTTCGGTGATGTAGTTCTACAAGTTTACGTTTTCTTGTAACAGTCACCTCAGGGGGCATACGGGGATGCCGCCTAAAGTGACTGTTACGATATGATACATAATTTTATTAATCAGCCATTCTTCGATGGATCCCCTGATTCACGGTAATATGAATTTGAAATTATGGGAAGGGCATTCAACGCCCATGCATTCTGAGAGCAGCTAAGTCCTGCGGGAGTGCTCAAAATACCGAGTCTTAAAAACACCAGCGGGGGGCGAGACGCTTGTTAGCTGGGGTGCATGTGCTGGCAGGTGCATTCAAGCATCTGAAGCCCCCCAATCCAGAGTCAGGAACGGCATCATTGGCTCGTTGTACCGGTGTCACATTTCTGCCACGGCTCCCAGCCCCCCGGTTTTCGGAGAAGTCGAAACTCACATAAGGTATAGATGACTAAATAGTTCAGTACTGTAATAGGCTTAGCGTTGGTCTTTACTCTGCTCAGAGTCTCCATGGCAGCCCTTCCCAATTATCTCTCTATACAATATCGCCGTAAACTGACACGGAGAATTTTGAGTGGTCTTCGTGTTGCCTTTTGATGGCTTTGCCCCGCATATTCAGACTGACCTAGATGCCGGTTCGCCGAAATGACCGCATAATGCGACCGCCGTCACAAAAGCAATGCCGCACCCAAAATTCCACGCAGGCAAGGGTACCTGCAGAGTTGATCTATTTGAAAGCACGTTTGTTAACTAAGAGAGTGAGTTGAAGGTGCACAGTTCTGCCTTCTCAACCTTTCCATCTCATTCTGCTGGCCACGGTCTAGACCCCAGATTTCCCAATCCAGATTAGTGTCACCCATGCAACAGGAAATAGCGGCAGCCTGACTCCCCCTTCTCTTTTTCCTGGCTAGAACTCCCATCCACACCAAAGTACATCATGGAGGAAATTCTCCAGTCTTTGATAGCAGGGAAAATACAGGAGCTTTTAGTAAGCTGCGGCATTGGTGACTGCAGCGATGAGCCTATCAAGCAACACATCCTTGGAATTTCTGACTATGGTGAGACCCAGACTGCGGCTCGAGCGACTATCTCCGCTGACACGCATAGTCCGCGAAATGCGGCTGCAGGTAGGAATCACAGATCTACCACCTCTTCCTACCCCTAGAGCTAGTCCGAACCCCGATGCAAAGCGCGGCTCTTACAGGTTACTTCCCACGCATGATAAGCGAGGCAGAGTGGACTACTCTGGGTTAGAAACACCTTCTCAGAAGAAGAAAAGAAAGAGCAGAGGCAAGGCGAAGGACAATACTACCCTCAAAGACATGCCGCAAGGGGTGAATTACGCCGTGTCACCCCTACAAGGCGGACCAACAGAGTCTCCGTTGACGGATGAAAAGAGCACAACGGAGAATTTCCCTCGGGCCGGGACATCTTTGAGCGACACGAACACCTCTCGATATGAAGAAGCGCGGCTCAATATTGTCGAAAACATACTTGTCAATTGTATAAGACTAAATGATCCTCTTGGGAGGTACGGGCGCCGTTCAAAGCAGGCAAATATTACAACGAAGATCGAGGAGATCCAGAGCTTTGTGGATGACATAGTCAAGCTGCAATACCCCGATGCAGTGCAGTTGATCAAGCAGGAGAATGCGTTTTCCGCAAGCCAAGGTATCCAGTCTCGATTTAACGAGACCGTGTATTGGGAAATAATCAAGAAAGGCGCGGACCTACTTGATCCAAAGGATTTTCCAACCTCTAGAGGCCCTCTTGATGAATTCACGATGGCAGAGAAGGTCGCCACTGAGCGTTTCATGAGGGAAGCAGGCTATGGGCTTAGCCTCGCTAACCAACGGCAGTGCCGCCTTTTCTGGAAACGACTGTTCCAGATGCGTAACGCGGGTGCTGACAAGATTCTCTTGTACCGCACAAAAGAATTCGACCGCTTTTGTAAAAGCTACTCATCAGAAGCTGGTGCTACTCTGGTAGAGATGGTCCGACTCTGGGAAGAAAAGTATGGCGTTCATATTAGACAACTGGAAGAGCGAGTGGCCGAAGAGAGCAAGGGTGATTTTACAGGAAGTCTGTGGCTGAGCCAGCCATTCGTAGCGGACAGGCTCAATGTTCCAGAAATTGAATGGAACTGCGCTATTAACCGGTGGTCCTGCAGCGAAGAGGAGACAGTCTTTCAATCGAGCGGATCACACGAACCATCAGCTACACCGCTCGGTGGGTTCTTCGACTTGCAGCCAAAAGTAGAAACAACGCGGAACAAGTCTATTTTCGTCACCTTGCGACCCAAAGATGACGTCTTTCTCACGGTTTGCCCTATCATCACTGTCCAGGAAGGAGATATTCTTGGGGTATTTGCTGGAGAAATTCGGTTCTCTTCTGATTGTAACCCCGTCTACGGTATACCTGGTCCTGAAGAAAATCTTTGGCTGGATTACTCCAGGGTGACGGGATTACTCAACTTTATGAACGTATCAGCCCCTGGAGGTGACTCGAACGTCCGTCTTCAGTGGGATCTCGTCGATGAACGCCACGAAGGAAAGGCGCATCTCATGTGGAGAGTCTCGGTTGTTGCTTCTCGTGCAATCCAACCATTTGATGAATTGATTCGCGTTGCTCCTCACAATGTACAATATCTTCTTCATCAGAAGCGAGCTTGCGCCAAGCGAGGATATACAAAGTACCGACTTTCCTAAGTCTTAATTTCCTATTTATATTTGGTCACGAATTCAGTAGAACAATCGCCAATGATGATATACTAGCCGGGAAATCCGTTGTCTTTACATAAGCTAGAATAGAATTTTTCTGCCAGTCTCGAGCTCCTTCACCTGCTTTTGCAACTGACGACGCTTCCTTCGGACAGCTGCTTCCTCCCCAGCGATATGGTCCAATTGTTCACGTGAAAGGTTGTAGACCCAAGAGGGGGAGAACAATTTCATCGGCGCGGCAGGTCCGGTGACCAAATAGTAATCCGCCGCTTGCATACACATATTGTCAATGAACCTTTTTCGGGCGACCTTGTAGTACGATTTCAAGATATCGTGGATGTCTTGCACAGTCTGTTGCAAATTACTCATGTTGTGAATTCGAATGAGATCAGAGACTCGAACACATTCCCCTCTTGAGCAGTCACCATATTTCACGGAAAATGATTGACTCCTTTACTTCAGACGAGATGCGTTCCTGGCGACTGAAATGAATATTAGCCACTCATAACTAATAATGATTCAGGGTCATTGGTGTTCCATTCCTTTCAATTCGAAGCAGAAACTCTGCCATCGAAAGGGCTTGTCGATATTTCGCGCTCAAGTCCTCCATCAGAAACGAGAGTATATTTTGACCTAGTCTCTGATCCCCGCAGGATACGTTCAATGCCTTGGTCGTGAAATTGTGAACCATGGATATTACATCACAAATGTAGCCCTCGGCCAGAGATGCCCATTTTGCGGATTGTTTCTTCAGCACACTTGAAAGTATGGACGAATTGAATGTACCTAACTCGAACCCACGAGATTCTCGGTATAGATTTTCGATCCAAGGGAGAATGCCTTGAGCCAGGGAATCCTGGACTTGGACACAGTCGTGTAAAATGTCCTGGATATCGCCACAACTATTCAGCTTCCTGCTAGGGACAGATTTTCGCTCCTCTTCGGCGTCTCCTCCTCCATCATCATCATCATCATCATCATCATACAGCTGCACGCGTGATGCCTGGGGCATTATCAATGCGCTTCTGGCTTCTGGTAGAAGCCAGAACGATCTCTGTGCGGCTAAACCCTTGGTGTAGGATCGCGGTAATGTCTGCCAGTGCTGGTTGGTTCAGGAAAGCTTCTACTTGCTGGAAACGTCGGCTTTTCCGGTAACCGTCTTCTAGATTGTTCATAAAATGTCCAACCTCTGGTATATGTCTTCTCAAGACGGAGACATCTAGGGAGAAACTCGCTGGGCAGTCGTAGGCAGGGTAGTCAGCTAAAGCTACTTTGGGCAAGGGGATTGTTGCATCGGCCGGGAGTGTCGAGAATTGTTGTACCGGTTGTCCAGGTCTACCGTCAGGGTAGTTCGGTTGTCCAGGCAGGTCGTCGAGCGCTTCGAATCGAGGGTTCTTTCGGTTCCGGTATGTACGGACTGTCAAGTCGGATCCTGGCGGCACTTGTGACCTCAACAGAGTGACTTTTCCTTCCTTGGAATACCTCGGATGGTAATGAAAAAGTTCACAGCGTCGACCAGGTGTTGGGCCATTTGGGCAGAAAATCAGACATCAGGCTCTGGCTTCTACCCTACGATACACTGAAGGACACAGAGGCCATGAAAATCTACGAAGGACAGACTACGGTGAAAAAATGAAAAGCCAATTGATCACCTAAACCCTATTCCGTGACGCCACATAAGAAACCCAGACCCTACTTGATGACGCCACACAAATACAGGATCCGACTGTACTCTACACACCACGACCAAAGACCCGGCCAAGACCACTCACGAACCGACGAAGAGGGGACGGAGAATCAGGATCAGTCTGTGCCGAAGCACTTGGACTGGGTGTCGCGGCCTCAACAGAAGGCGCAGCCACAGGAGACGCAGCGACAGAAGGCACAACGACCTGAGGCACCGGAAGGCCCGCAGCACGCAGTGCAGACTCAGCCGCGAAGCCAGAGCCTTGGCTACCGCCGCATCTACCCGGGCCTTAATTTTGGCCATGTCCTCCCCATCATTCCATGCCGGATGAGGCGGCAAGTTTGGGAAGATACGGGCAGGCCCACGAATGACCAGAAAAGAGCATAAACACACAAGTACTCATGAAAGCGGAGCCCTGGGACAATCCACACGACTGAATAACATGTGATAGTTACCATTGATCATGGGTCATATACAGGCGACTTCGTCCTGTATCATGAACTCATCTGGGCAGAGTTATCAATAGTGACTTCCGATTTGTCTTGCTTGGCTGGCCAGAATGAGCTTCAGCGCTACCCAACTGGTAGCGACCCTCCCGGGCCGCTGCAGACTTTCTGGCGGTAAGAAGTGATTTGATGCAAGAGAGACCAAGTTTCATCGGGACCCTATATTGGTTTTGCAAAGCCATGGCTCTCAGCGAGTTGAGACCTGTCATCTTGCTTTCAGGGTTGAGTTGTGGTTTTTCCAATGTTGAAAAGTCATCATTGGCACCGAAAGGCCGCGACCAATCGTTTTGACGGTGTAGAGTAATGTCTTTCGAAGTATCTTTTTCTGATGACTTTACCACCGAAATAGTGCTATAATCTTGTCGTTGAAATTATAAAGTTCAAGCAAGTCCTCTTGGGCTATATGAAATATAAAGCGAAGAAAAGTTTATTTGTGCATTGGATATAGCGCCACGACAGGCCAGGCGAGGGCTGCTGCTTGCATATACCGTGTGGGTCTAGGATCGCTCGAGAGTTATACAGCGATCATCGGTATTGGTAAGAGGAATAGGAAGACCGTTACACTGTTTGATGAATGCGATTGCTGTCGTCACAGAATGTTTTGGCATCATTTGCAGCGTTCGTGTCAAGAATTTGATGTCATTGTGAATTGATTGAAAAGTTGTAGAGGATCATGAACGAACCTGGCGAGTTGGAATGCAATCAGATTTTTGATCCTTTTGGGGGAGCTATGATAGAAAGATCATCTTACCTTCTTTATCACTTCTGCCGAGAGACAGTTTGAGTCTTCTTTTACATATAATTCTGCTTCACATTGGTAGGGGCTCTCCATTGGTCTCGTGAGATCTCAAAGTATTGTAGTATAACAGGGTGTCAAACACGTTGAGGCAGATTGCTAGCCTTCTGACTAGCCACAGATACCGGGCCTCAAATAAAGTTGTATTCACATTGTTTAGACACCCGATTCTGCAGATTTGATTCTGTTAAATGAGCGCTTGGCATGCTAGTTTTATGCTGAGCATATATGTTGACGAGATGAGTGCCTTGTGAGAGAGGAATAAACCCTGAACAATCAGCCTCGAATTAAATATCCCACCAAGAGTAGAAACATCTGAAGGAATGACGAGCTTGATATTCCATAGCATTATGCCGCTGAATCTCAGAACGCTTTATTATTAAGCAGTTGATATGGGCAGTGGTCCTCTGAGTGGTCAGTGACATCACACACAACAGAATAGCCCTCCTGATTGAAAGGCAACTCAATGCCTCTATTTGCGTAGCTGTGGATGCTGTGAAGGGGAATTCCAAGGTTGGGAGTCAAAATGCCCTATACTAGAAGCCTTCCAAGGTTAACGTGACTTTCATTCTCAAAGAAGAGCCATTGCAAGGATATTAGTTCAGCTTCAAGATGTCTGTGGCGCAGAATTTTTCATGTCCTCAATAAAGTCGATGGAAGTGCTTTTGATATCCCATATCTCTCTCATGGAATATATTCAAGGACGGCGACCGGAAGATAAATGTGTGTATGGAGAGCGATTACGGAAGGTTCCGAATGCCTGCTCAGGTGTGGACAGATCGTAACCTTGGAAGAAGTTGTTGCCGAAAAGAGAAGGTCATAAAGAGTACATGTAGTTGGTGAAGTGCCCAGGTGATTGTTGAAGTAAGTGCAGGATCAACTGATCCGAATCTCGATTGAGATATATCTTGAATTATTCTCTGTAGCCATGCCTAGATCCTTTGCATTAGCCTAGCCGATGCTGACATGTCTGACAGGAAGCTCCTTACCAGCCTTTGGGAAAATTTAAAGGAAGCCTCAAACATTGGAGACTGGATCGGCCCTTTTGATGAGCTCTACTGGGAATGGCTGATGGAGCTGGATGTACTCATGGATGAATGAATGGCAATGAGTGAGGTTATGGAAGAAGGAAAGAAGAACAAGAAGGCAAGCGGCAGCTAAATAGGCTGGCGACGATGAGCAAACCGGAGATCTCCATACGGAGATATCCTCATCACCCTTACCTGTCTTCGGAAAGGATATTAGACAGGGGACTCTCTCAAAGGCCGAGCTATCTCGATAAAGATCAATGACTGGCTAGGCTTCAGCGATCTTGTGATAGAAAAACTCCCCTAACAGGAAAACTTACATCTCGCATTCGAGTAGCCCACATGCATGTCGTATCAATGGCGAAACTTGTGATAAGAATCTGTAGCGATTACAAGTGAAGAGATCATTGCGAAAATACTCGGGAATTGCTTGCTGATTGTTGCATGTTTCTAAGATTGCCCAAGGTGACGGGGTATTTCAAAGATTTTGAATGACTACCAATTATAGGCTACTTGGCTGTAGATGATTCATTAGTATATCGCCAGTCTGGCTCATGCAATATGTTGAATCCCTGGTCTTTGTAGACTAAAGTCGATGACCAAATTGAATTGTACGTTGCGCGTGTCATCAACATAGGGCATAGAGTACTTTCACTTGACGACAAGGGAGACTTGAGGGAGATTACGCGGCGCTACCCCTGCGTGATAGCTCCAATGAAGAGCGGATTGACACCGTGAGTCGAAATGAGTCTAATTCTTGAACTCGGTCTTCATGACCATTCAATAGGTGCGTCCCTATAGTTCACCTGTTTAGGCTCTGAACAGAACACCCAGAAGCCCTACCAGGGGTCACCGTCGCCCATCGTCCCCGACAGGAGATAGGATAGAATAGCTTGATCTAACATCACGCACGAATACACTCGTTTTAGCCATATTTCCCGCCTCCGACACTCATATATCGTCCCCGTCAGCCCTCAGGTTGTTGTTGGTGGTGGTGCGTGACTCCAATTTGTACCGCCCCTATCGGGCTGCCTCGAGCGCTACTTCCCTCTTCACTAGATACTCTCGAGTGCAGCCGCCTGAACACGCGAAGTTCATTTCGAAACAGGTGGAGCGGCTATGTTGAACGCACCAATTAACTGGACAGATCAGTAGCACTTGTTCGTGCACGAGCACATCACAAAGTGCATACATACATTGGCCCCAAGCCTGCAGCACGCCAAGAGGGTTTCGTGGACTCATGGGCAATCTTACAAGCAGGTCTAATTGAAGAAGCCTCAACCTCATTTGGCGATTTCTGCCCAAAGCGCCTTAGCTCGGAGTTGGGTATCCTTGCATGCATGTACTTCGAGTAGGAAGCGAAACAGGCATACTGGCAAAATCACTGATGTCGACCCATTGGCTGGCATGATGTCAATATACAAAGTGCACGGACTCAGCGTTCATCTACGGTATAACTAATGCCTGCACAATCAGTTTTGTGGAAATAATCAAAATCATGAGGTTCGCTCAAATACCCTATCAGATGAAAGACCTCGGGGTGACCGGTACATAGCTGTGGTGTTTAAATAAAAATCCTTAAGCGATGAAAGGAACAATCCTTCGACCTCAAGCCAGAAAACTGGTTTTTATGGATGAGGGAGCCCTCTCACGAAGCGGTTCAATTTCCCCGAACACCAAATCCCAGTTCTATACATCCTCCCTAGTACCACTCCCACCTATCTAGACCTTTTTCTAATCTTTTTGTTATTTTGCCATGTTTGCCTTTCTAAGCCTGAAGGCCTCATTCTTGTACATGCTTTAGCAGGTGAGGACTACTGAGCATGGTGTAGATCTGCGTACTTGCTCCTCTGATGTTACAAAGTAGAAGTAGAAGAGTAAAAATGATCGGCGTTATAATTCACTTTCTATGCTAGCTCTGCTGGTCAAATTTACAAGACAGAGGTATTATAAGATGAGAATAAAAAGTCCGGCAAATAGGCTAGTCGGTGATGTGATTCTTATAACTTCTTCATGTAAAGGACTTGCCATGAATTCAAAATACTTTCCTTAATTGAAATTGGACTTTCTAATCGAATTAACTTATTTAAAAAGCATTCTCTATGTCGACGTGGGAGACAAAGTTGCCTTCGAAGTTGTACCCGTGCGAGAGCGACCTCGGTCAGGGCCCTTGCCCACCACAGTCCAGTCATTAGTGCTATCATAGGAAAACAGCCCAGACAAAGATGACGTTGACGATGGGCTAGTTGTGTTATCACTTATTGTGATTGGTTGTGCTGGACCGTTTGATGTTCCGCAGCTGGTGACATAGTCGACTTTCATAACACATCCATTGGAAAATGTCACCGCGCCACACTTTTTACAACCACCCATATCGGAATTATGTAGATGATCATAGGCCCTAGTTTCCGGTTTTAGTTTTCTTATAGGTCTCGATCACAGGAAGTTAAGAGTTGACGTACGCTTGCATAACACTTCCTTCAATTTGACAACCATCGCCTTCGATAAAGATGCCGCACCCTCGCCCTGCGTTTCTGCCGTCGGTATAACAAGCTCCTGTGTCTTGATCACTATCCAGAGTTCTGTCGATATAATTTATTAGTACATTTGAGTGACTTAATCAAAGGCAGGAATGGCGAATACGTACCCATAGAGCGTGTCCCCATTCAGTCTGGCTTTGGCTGAATCACAGAAACCCCTGATGGGACTGAAGGAAGAGCATATCGAAGAGCCTTTGCATGTATAGCTGCTCTCATCGGGTGAGGTATTTGAGAGTGAGGTTTCCGATGGACCAGTAGAAGTTGATTTTTCTGAGGTTGTCTTTGTACTGCTGGTTGTTGTTGTGGTCGCGTCGGTAGTGGTGGTGGTGGTAGCTTTCGTAGGAGGTACTGTAGGGGAAGGTTTACCTCCACAAGAGCCATTCCAACAGGGGACTTGCTTTCCATTGTCGCCAGTGATGTATGCCGTGGGTGCACCTGGCCCATCTTCTCCTTGCTCTAGATATGCATCTGGGCCTATTGAACAAGCCACGACGCCCGTTGTGGTTGTAAAGGCCGTAATATCACATCCCACCTCCACCACGCTACTCGTTGTGGTACATGAAGTAGAGGATGGGCCTTGAGTGGCACATGAGACATACATATCAGTCACCGTAGACTTGGAGCAGCTGGTTGTGGAAGTTCTGTTATCGTCGTCATTGGGGTTATCGTCATCTTCGCCAGGGCCGTGATTGGGGTCTGGTGGAGGATTGATATCTATAGGGTCTGGGAACGATGGATCGGGCCAGTTATCACCATCGATTCCGCCGTGACCCGCACCATCGCAGAATCTTCCCTGGCACATCACACCACATCCAGTCTTACATGGTCCAGGACCACCAGGTCCTTGGCCTAGTGTGACTTTTGGGAATTTCGGGAAAACACCATGATAGTCATCTGGATCTTGACTATCTTCCTCACTGTCTTCTGGCAAGTACAGGTTGGTGATTTGAGGCCAAGGTGGTAATGTCACTTTTCGTGTGACTGCAGGGTGGCTAACTGCAGTCTCTTTCAATGGATTTGGATCATCAGTGATGGTGACAACCTGGTATGGAATCTGGGGAACAGGAATGAATGTCAAATTCTCGCCATCGGCAAACGGAACCGTGATGTTCACATTGACCAAGGGGATATCACTGATGGTGACTATCACATCTAATGTTAGCTTTATTCACTGCATTAAAGTCTTCGCAAACTGACCTGTTGTTCTTGCTATAGTGGTTTCCTCTAATATGCGAGTTGTGGTGGTTACCACCGTGACTTTTCCATTGTCGTCAGCGGAATGTATCACGGTTGGCCAGGCCACATCCAAAGTAGTGGTAACTGCTGGGGGTTTGACGACAGATGGTTCCGGTAATGGCCAAGGCGGCAGGACAAGATAACATGGTGCGTCGCAGTTCATTGATGGGTTTTCTTCACCCCAAACCAAGGGATCAATGTAGAAGACTTGTTGGCCGCCAATTGTTCCATTGCCTCCAGAAACCCCACCACCGTCTGTTGAGAATGATTCCAAATCAACTGCCCAATTGACGACACCTCCCATTTTCAAGTCCTGGTAACGGGATGTGCGCGATTTCTTGGTTTCATCATCCATATAGGCCACCCACTGAGTCTCGTTATAAACGAGTATATTGCTGTCACTGTCTTTGTCAAAGGTCTTTTTGACGGAATCGTTGGTGTCAATTATCTCTTGAAGCTCAGCATTCGCAATATATCCTGCAGTCTTGGTACATCGCCCAGGAGCCGCTGCTGAGTCTGGGCCAACATAATGGCATTCTGGACCAGTGCATCCAGCGTCTGTCATCTTGAAAGAGCGACCATAGCTAGCAAGTCCAACAATGACCTTGGTCGTAGGTACTCCAGCTTTTGTGATCATTGATAATGCACTGGTAGTCTCTGTTAAGTTGACATGAGACCAGAGACAGTTACCACCATCGCATCCGGGCTGGGGATATTTGTGGCCAAAGTCCCACTGGCCATGTAGATCATATGTCATGTAGACAATATAGTCAACAACATCAGATATTTCACCAATTGGAAATCCTTTCAGATACCAATAGGATGCAGGTGCTGCAATAGACAAGGTTTTGTCGCTTGGAAGCTTATCACGGACCAGCTTTAGAAACTCCAGATATCGGTCTCCATCACCAGAATCTCCTGCCGGAATTCCCGGGATATCAGGAGCGGATGGGTACTCCCAATCAAAGTCAATACCATCCAGGCCATTGTCTGTGATAAATTGGGCGGCATTCGTAGCAAAGGTCTCTCGATTCGCATCCGAAACACCCTTACGGAAAATAGGAAATGAGTCAGTATCAGTGGAAAAAGACCATCCTCCGAAAGATAGGACACGACGAATGCTTCCAGAGTCCATTTTCAAGAGCTTCTCGAACTGCTTCTTGATGTTTGAAGTATCCACTGCATAATCACTCGTGATCGTCGCGAATGCAAAGTGTAGGTGGGTATAGGCCGATGTATCGAAGCTGGTAATATCCATATTGAGACAGTCACGATCTTGATCAAACGCTTCAAAGTATCCGATTGATTTGAATTCTTTTGGCGAATTATCATTGTTTGCAATATCAGTGCCGCAGTTGGATATACATCCATTTGTATTAGGAGCAGCTGTTCCCGGGGCCCCAGTCGTGGATTTGCTGATAGTGCAAAATTCGTCTGTAATTCCACACTGTCCAAAGGTATCGCAGCAAGCATTCAAGGGGCATGGATTCAGAGATGCCAAAGATCCGTTTTTTGGCATCTCGGTTCCGTTAACTTGCGGTCCACAGACGGCATTGCTCAATGTGAAAGGAAGTGGTGGGTTTCCGGAACTCAAGCAAATTTGTGTTTTCGCTGGAAGATCATTGCAACCCGTCCAGCCCCAAGTATTCTTATTCCAATTCTCAATGTCCTGTTTTGAGATGCCATTCGACGTCGAGAGTGTAGAGCAATTATCGCCACTTTTGACTAAGTAGCTTGCACAAGTTCCATCTGCGTTCGGCTTGGGGGAGTAATCTGGCAACGTTCCTGCAGAGCAACAGACATGTAGTCCAGTTTTCAGCGGGGAGCAAAGGCCTTCACTAGGATTGTATTTCTTAAAGTCTCCAAGTGAGATACCGCATTTTGTCGCTACCGAGGTACACGTATCTCCTGGGGAAGTAACGGTGACCTTGCATTCTGCCATTTTGGTATGGTCACTCAGGGTCGAATTGGGCGGATTCTCGGCTGCCACTTTTGGAATTTTCTTCATGCGCAAAGCCAATTTAGGAAGATCACTCGTAGCATCCGAATCCTTGAAGCATTTGGCGCTGTTCCAGTCACGAACTGTTTGCTTGACCGCGGTCAAATTTCCAGTCGTGTCGACGAAAACGCCAAAGCTTCGACTGGAAGCTTGACTGCAGTACTGAAATGAGGTTTGGGCAGCTAAGGGCTGAGAATCGACATGTTGGATAAGCTTTTGAACCACGTCTGTGGCTGCTTGGGAGTGCTGGATACCGGGTCCAGCGAACAATCCGACAACGGAGCCCCCAGAATAGGCAAAAAGCACTTGGGAATTATTGTTATGTGAGATTGAGAGGGCTTGTTGCAGCTGTTTGAGTGCTTCTGTCACTTGGTCGGCTGATTCTGAAGACGAAGGACCTGATGATCGTACTTGAAGTGACACTTTCTCGTCGGAGAATGACTTGTCTGCCACTCTTTCTGTTGAGGCTTGTGATGGATTGCCACTTAGCCCTGAGCAGGCATATATCTTGGTCAGGTCTTCGTTGTAAAGAGCCAGATCGAGAAGCATTGTCTGGTTGCAAGAACTGAGCGAATCAAGACCAGAATATACACCCCATTCTTTAGTGCTACTGTCTGCACATGCTTCTGGGCAGGCTGAATATATTGTAGACCAGGGATCAGAGGCTTTAGCCTGCCATACATGGCTAGTGAAAATCAAGGCCAATGGGAGACTCAGTAAGAATACCATCGCTCTTTCTATCACCAACTTTAAGCAAGGCCAAAGTCAGAAACGCAAGGGTGATAGGACAGAGAAACGGAATCGACTCAGGCAGAAAGATGTGGTGAACTTTTTGTTGAACTTTGGCTACAGGCACAAAAGATATACAGATCATTTATATCCATTTAGAAAGCCCACTAAGTTTTCCTGCGGATCTTCAAATGTTGTCTACCGGTACTCCGTCTAAGCAACAATGCCTAGTATATTTCGATACGAATCGATACCAAGGGAGATTGCTATATGCCTCGGCGCAGTCATTCCAACAAGAGCTGGATACGTTAATCTGCTAGTGGGGTTCCAAGGTTGCATCAGGGTCCATGCAAGATACTTCGACTCATGCTAGCGCATTATTTCCCACCCAGTTCCACCTAGGCACCGCTTTGGCCCCAAATCTCAGCAAGACGCCGGAATCCCAAAGGTACCTGCTTACAAAATTTACTGCAAAAAAACAATATGTATTCACTCGCAAATATCATTTGACATGTTGCAATCCTGGCCCACAAAAGCAAAGAAATCGCCGATCCTGGGCCAAAATAAGGGTTCAATGTAGGCTTAATGGAGGTTAGATGGATAGGAAGTCAGGTGCGCAGAAGGATGACATGGACCCGTACTCTGTACGAAGTACAAACGCTATGTATCGCACTCAACTTTGGGACTACTATCACCGACGCGTAGTAATACTGTTTATGGGCGCTAAGGATGGAGGCGAAACAAGCATTTATGATTGGCAGAGATAGCAAAATCGAGGAGGGGAGATAGGGGACTATCTAGATGCACAATTCTAAATACTGGGTTCCTAATTGTAATCTTCCTCCAGATTGGGCAACGGCTCCCGCCTCCAGATCGATGGGTAACAGCGGTTACAAACACTCACGATTCCAAATCATGGAAGCGCCGCGCTATCAGGGAGGATGATCTGCTTCCTTGACTGTTGGTTTAGTGTGGATCCATCCATGAACTTACTGGAGCCAAGACTGCAAGTGCTGCGGTAGAGCCGATTCTTAGCGCTCATGTGGTGATCGCTTCCTAATCTCGAAACCGTACACAGCTTGTGTGAACTAGACATATGAACTCGACTGGCAGGCAGTAGGAGGAGTATAGGCAGTAGAAGGAGTGCGATATTAATCTTCCCAATTAGGCTTAGCGCGCACATCTAAAAGAAGCGTCCATGCTACTATGTAGATAGTTTCTTCTTCAGCTTTCTGATCTCTAGCAATAGAGCGCGTTTCCTGCCAAAATTTGCTCCTTGAATAGCCTCCGCTGACAGCTTGTTT
>KZ118884.1:33474-85419 GCA_002153405.1 Mycosphaerella populi pn0402 | reverse complement strand
GAGAGAGATAGAGAGAGAGAGAGTAGCATTATAGCCTAATTCTAGTGCCTAGGCGCTCTTTCAGGCTCGTAGGCGGCCGATACGAGTCGCCAGTTGGCCGATAACACCCAATTAATATACATAGTATGATCCAAAATATCAATTGATATATCTATCACCCTATCCTACTTTTCTATGTAATCTCAATGTAGATTCATAGTGTACTGGTGGAATTCAACTATTCTGTGCACACTCCATCCATATGGATATTACATCTCGACTCGATATATTCGTCAACCAAAACTCCCTGTGGACATCTGGAGTCTCTAGTGGCGCTTTATGTACTAGCATTGAGACTGCCTGGGCTGTCATCAACCAAGAGCCAGTATAAGTCATTCGCTGTGTACACAATCTTCCGATCGTAGTTATAGGTGGCAAGCTCTCATTCGGCAAGACTGTCTGAATCCAAGCGTGAATCTCTTTGCTATTGCGTGGATTGGTCAGGGTGAGTAGGTGGTCCACCTCATCATTCGCATTATTCAGGGCCGACCAAGCGGAGGAAAGTCGCTGGTAGCCCACTTGTATCTCCAGCCATTGAGGAATTGCGATGGGCTCGTTGACTTCACATGAAACCTGCGAGAATAAAGCAAGTTGTTTGTCGAGTTGAATATAGATAATTAACAGCAGATTCTCAAGTGGAAAATATTCAGGTTGTCTTTTCTAATCGAAAGAAGCTTTTCTTCTTCCGTTCGTCCATCTGATCAAAGAGATCTTGATTACAGAGCATCCGGCCTTGTTCATAAAACGAAGACCCTCTGATATCCCTGATCGATTGAGCATGAATCTCATCTTGCTCTTTTCTTGAAAGATGTTGTAACATCATTGTGTAATCAGATATACTCTCATTATCAGAAGTATATAAATCTTTTTATCCTGTTGAAATCATTAGCAAGTTGTGGCACCTGGGTAACTAATTCGTACTTGATAAGGCAAAACTCACAGAGTTATCTGGCCAGCTATCACTGATCCCAGATCATTCATGACATAAGGCTGTTGGGGTTTGCACAGACTCGGCTCTTCTTGAGAGGTAGAAGCCTCTGGAATGAATATTAGGCAGTAAATACTCACCTCCCAGTTTTCTCTCATGTCCTGTGAATAATCTAGCTATAGAGGTCTCTGTGCAGTTGCCTCGAAGTCTTTTCTTTGGTAGAGATGGATGACATATCTCGTGGATCGGGCACATATTTTGGACCGATCTTTGCATTCTTGTTCCTTTTCATTCCCTTTGCTTGTGAAGTGTGAAATTGAATCCGAAGCGTCTTTGTAAGTGTCATAAGCTGCTTTCATAGCAGGGAGGTAGATTTATGAACGCTAGGGGAAAAAAGCAAGGGAAAAGAAGATGCGCTTATGAGTACTAATGAATGACTATAGATGATGAAAAGAAGAAGAACAAGAAGAAGGCAAGCGGCAGCTAAATACGGCTAGCGACGATAGGCAAGCTGGAGATCTCCACGGAGCTATCCCCACTTGGCATTATAGATGCCTGTTTTCCAGCCAATCAAGGAATTAAATTGCTGCAGTATAAATATAGTATTTCTTTATTGGCATAAATCACCACCCATGTGAGTCTGGTCATGACTCATGAGACTGATTCCGCACGTTAAGATCGAGACGAAGCTCCAGATTATGTATAACTGTATCAGAGGGGGACAACTGAGCTTGAAACCCCAGATTCCTTGGAGAGCATTTTAAGTAGGGTCCGGAGCTAGTTGTCAATTCTTCACCTCACTTGTCATGTATGATAGGGAATGAGACGAGTGCTGTAGAGATAAGCTAGACATATTCTCAGTTGGCCTTCACCAAATCTCACACAGAAATGCTGCTTCTTTGTCGCATATAAGAGTTATATACATGTAGCTCGAATATTACTTATAGCCCATAAGTTGGGCGAGAATAAGATGCCAATATTGGTCTGTTGTCACCTGGCTGGTAATAAAGCGGTGCTGATTTCATCCTCGACCCAGGCGCGGTATCCAGTCTGATCGCGCACAAAGCTGGATCTGCGAAAATATCAAAGAGCTGTGCTGATTGAATTGAGCTTCTCAAGACCGATGATAACTGAGAGCAGCATGACATCTGAGAATGGTTTTCAATCATGATTCACAGTTCCTCGATAGTGAGCATTTTCTTGCTTCAACCTGTGGTTTGGGACCAACTATCAGGACTTTTTTGGTCCCATTAAGGAGGGCATGTATTGCCGTTTTGCGAATTTGGAACCACTCATTTCCATAGCAAGATTTCAAGTGCCCTGTTATCTGCCCAATGGGTTCTTTGAACGACCGGGATGTTGAATATTGGATGGTAATAGAATAATTGAATATAAAGAACTAAATATAGATAGGTAACAATAGTCTTTATATATCTAGTTCTTCCTATTAGTTAATAAGTCCGGGACTTATTACTTAATATCCTCTAGGCTTATTACTCGATAAGTTGTTATATAATATTAGAACTTTGTAAGATTGCTAATATATATATATACTGGATAAGTTCTGATAGTAGGGCTAATTATAGCCGTGGTCACTAAGTGTCTCTCTGATCTAATAGTTTCATATGACCCCTATATCTACCTAAGCTGTTAGTTGTAATTTATTCCTAGGAGTATCGTGTACCGTCTCCTAGGAACTTCATTTCGTCTTTGTCTGCTCCCAGGAGCACCTTTATTGGTTTAGGACACGGTTGCTTGTTTGCGTTCCACAATAACTAGGTATCGGTATAGAGAAGAAATATTTTTTTTAGTAGTTTCTTTCTTAATAGATAGACTTACTAGGGTAGGCTTATAACTAGGTATACTGGTTATACTAGTAACAATCCCGATTTCTTAATTATCGTTATCAATTTCGATAAGATTATTACAGCTACTTATATAAGATATCTTCTAGATAGATAGGACTTTACTATTATTTAAAACCCTAATCTCCTAATAAGTTAGACTTACTAGAGCGAGCTTGTAGCTAGATATATTCGAATTCTTCCTAGTTCTTTAACCGCTATTCTTAAGTTCGATAAGATTGATATTACTACTCTCAGAAGATATCTCTTAGATCGATATAATTTCTATATTACTCGAATCTAGAGTATTATTATTATCAGAATAATAGTCTAACTTCTTTCCGGCTGCTTTTTTATTAGAGGTTGTCTTAAGTATCTCTTCCTAAAGGGCTTTAGATAAAGGGTTAGTAAAGCTTATTAAATTCGAGAGGTATCTCTTATATAGGTAATAATAGTATAGAGAGTAAATTTGATCTTAAGAGACTATAATAAGGAATAGAGAATTGCGGATATATAATCAAAAAATATCTTATCTTGTATCAGACTATTTATTCAGATTTCGCTATAACTTTATAAATTTCTCGACTCTCGACTGAGTAAGTATATCTTACCTATCGCACCTTCCTCCATTTAGTACGCCTAGCTTTATAAGCTAAGCAATAACAGCTAGCTAGCCCCAATCTCTATAACTTATATTATTCACGAAACTTGTGCTAAAATTTCCGATTTATATATAGGATAAGAATCTTACAGTAGTTTATATAAAATTATAGCCGGGTTACTAATTATTCCCCGGTAAGAGTAACAAGGTAAAATATACAAGTTATAGCTATAAGTATATAGTTCTAAATTTGTATTATAGTATATAGGAATCTTATAGTAGCTTAATTAGTAACAAGTTCTAGTTACTAGTTGTCCCTTAGCTAGTAAAGCTAGGTAATATATAGGAGACAGAATATCTCGGTAGTTACTCGGTCTCGAACTAGGGTATTTATAGTAATAAAATTCAGATTAGGAAACAGCTAAATTGTAAGGATCTACTAGAGATAAGATTAGTACCTAATAAATATAGTCCGTCGAGTTTTCTTATCTTTACTATCAGGACAGTAATCGAGCGATCAATTACCTAATTTAAAGTTATAAATAAGAAGAAAAAGCTTCGAGAAAGAACCGAATAATTTAGATTTCAAAAAAAGAATATCGAGGAATTACTAAAAAGGAACAGACTTAACTACTCTATCACCTAGTTATAACTAGAGACTAGCGGATAGCCTAATACTACTAGCAGATCAGAAAAGAGCGCGATCGATAGTACAAGGTAGCTAATTAAAAGAAGATAGACCAGGTTAATTTCCGAAGGTATCTTTATTACCGAAACACAAGCGAGAGATCGAGTAAGGAAGAATCAAGTCAGTATACTAGACAACAGCGGGCCGCTAATTATTTGGTGACTTATAGGGTACAGCTAGGGTAGCGTAGTAACGGAGCTCTAGGGTCCGGATCAATAGTAAAAATGCCTCAGACCTTAGCCTTAGGAGGAAGGGGAGGAGACTGAACAAGAAAGTAAGAAACGAAGGGGGGCATAGGAGGTTTTATAATTACGGCTACGAAACTTCCACGCGCCGTGGTGGTTCGGAGCAGCTGGCCACTAAGCCCAAAGGGGACACGCTAAACCGGAATTGGGTCCACTGGGCAGCAAGGATGCGTGATAACCAACTACACCATCCGGCCAATTGATGAAATAGAGGAACAAAAGTGGCTCCTTGAGTGGGTTGAGAAATTTAGCGAAGATTTGGTGGGCCCAGCATTCGGCATGGGTCACGTGATATGCTGCAGGGGCTATCTATTCCTGCTGAGGGAATATTGGATTTTTTTTACAGCCATCAGATCTACTCTCCACCTTTTCTCCGTCAAGAGATAGATATCGACTGGACTTCGGGATATATATTAGTTGATTTTGAGGGCTTCTGTGACGCGTTGACCAATGACCAGCATGCTATGATATTGATTATCTACACTTGGCGTGGTCAGGTGCATTTCCCTGCGAAATTTTATGCTGAAGCTCCCGAGGTCAATCCATTGATACCTGTGTACCGTGACGGGGACTTGATATACTGTAAATACTCCCGTGAACAGGTGTTGGTCCAGGGTCTTAGCCAGGCACGACAAACTTAATATCGACCCCAACGGCAGCAGACTCGGTAAATCATGATCTGTCTTCTTCAATATTTTTGGGGCCAGTAAATGACGATACTCCCCGCAAATTGATTAACGTTCCGATGACGCACGCGCTCACCACTTTAAAAGAGCCGGGGAGAGTGCGCGGCATTTTTTGAGGGCCTCCGTAGCCCCAGGTACCGAAAATGCCCCCCGAGACCCCGAGTCAGTAGTGCGGGGGAGTGCAGATCAAGGGTTTCGCCTCCATGTGGGATTCCCCACCGGATCTTATTGATCGTAGATCTCTTGAGATTTCATGATATTTTCGGCATAAAAGGATGGTGTTGGCCCTTGAAACAGTTCCCTAGATTTCTTTCCCTGGTTAAAATCCATCCATCTTTGGATCTTGCCGTCATATTATTTTCTCGAACATGGCTATCGTGCTCCCCGAACGTAAAATCCCAACCCAGGCGTTTGTTGTACATGGCCCTGGGGCTCCATTCGTCCTTGAAGATGTGTTCCTGGATGAAGTCCGATCAGATGAGTTGTTGATTGAACTGAAATATACTGGGCTTTGCCACACAGTAAGCATTCTTTTATCCCACCTTTATCAATTATCTTTCCGAGATTGGATTTGTGGTAATAATATGTTACAGGATCTCGTTGTTCAAAAGGGCGCAATTCCTATTGGAGAGTATCCCGCCGTTCTTGGCCATGAGGGAGCCGGCGTGATTCGGCGAATTGGCAGTGACGTGAAAGATAGTTCCTTGAAAGAAGGGGACCTTGTCTTTCTTAGCTTCAGCACTTGTGATCGCTGTACCTCATGCTCCGAAGGCCGTCAAGGGTTCTGTAACTCTTTCATGCCCATGAACTTCGGTGGTGTACGTGGTATGGCCGCGGCCGACTCGCCCATCAAATCTACTTCTGGAACACCCTATCGGGGCCAATTCTTCGGACAGTCATCTATGAGTAAACTGGCAATTGTCACAGAAAGATCTGTCGTTCGAGTTCCCCAAGGGCTCGATATTGGTGACGATGAATTGGCCGCACTTGCTCCGCTTGGATGTGGATACCTCACCGGGGCTGGCACGGTACTGAACATTCTGAAGCCGAGACCCTCAACGCGCTTGGTGATTCTGGGCATGGGCGCTGTTGGTCTTGCAGCGTTGATGGCTGCACGATCTCAAGGTGTGGATAATGTCGTGGGGGTTGATATTGTCGATGCCAAACTAGAGTTGGCAAAGTCCCTGGGTGCGTCTCACACCTTAAATACAAAGACGGTTACAAGTCTTGAGGCAGGTCTAAAAGAGCTTTTCACCGATGGAGTTGACCAGATTATTGACACAACTGGTGTTGTTCCTCTACTTCATTCATCAGTCAAAGCTCTGGGCCACGAGGGAGTTCTGGCAATTGTAGGAGTTGCCCCTGGTGGCTCAGAGCTTGTTATTGATCCACTGGATTTGATGGTCAACTGTAAGCGCATTGTCGGGGGAGTGGAAGGATCATCTAACCCTGCTACGGTAAGTAATTTTATCCCCCATCAGTCATACTCCCAAGCTGATCTCAATTGCTTCGTGCTCAGCTGCTTCCACAACTGCTCGATCTATACAAGCAAGGGAAGTTCCCAGTGGATAGGCTAGCCAAGGTCTATAACCCAAAGAACCTGGATGATGCATTGCATGATTTACACTCCGGTCGTGTTATTAAGCCAGTCCTTAACTGGTCGGACCTATAATCTCTACATGGTTTTCGTACTGGGTTCCAACAGGGCCTCGATGCACCTCTACAATGTGAAATCTTAACATCAATACTTATAGTTTACTGATAATTTCAAACCAATCTTCTCATATTTTAACTTAGTTTCCCATGAATACTGGTTAGTAGCCATTATATCCGAAGGTGACCATGTTCACCCGTTGATCTTGATACAAATTTTTCCGATATGACCACCCGAAGCTGCTTTGTGCGGGTTTGAGTGCTCTGTAGTTCTTGAGAAGTGGCTCCGCCGAGTGCCTAAAACAATGCACGATGAGCCTTTGTTAGGTAAGAACAACAAAAAAAAGCTAAGTACAAATACCAAAAAAATAAGCAGAATTTACGGAGTGATAGTACAGATACTCTCATATATATGACGTTTCTGTTCTTCTTAATCCTGATTAAAGCTATTCAAAATTCGGTGAAATTTTTTTGCAAGTCCCCATACCCGAAGATCCTCCATAGTCCGAAGAGCGGCTTCTTTCAACGCTGAGAAGTTCTCTTCTTTGCAAATATCAGCAACGGAATCTAAAGAAGCCGGGCCACCATTCAAGATCCAATCTTCAAGCCGTGCTGCAGCCTTGATTGTTTCGCTTTGTCTATGCGGTAATTCATCCAACTTCACGGTTATGTGTTCCTGTGGAGCCGTAGAAAGCCGATCAAATGGGAAAAATCTCGCAAATGCTAAGATAAAGGCAAATGAAAAAAAGACACGCATAGTTTCGCAGGGTGTGAAGCTTGTACACTCGCGTGAAATTCCAATGACCAATGCGGCATGTCGTACGGATCGCCTTGTAGCGACAGGGTTGCGAGTGAACCGAAGCCGGAGGTGTTCACAAGCGCGTGTTAGCTCTTTACCAAGCTGAGGAGGTGATGTGCTAGAGTATGATGCGTAGTTGTTGCGAAATATGAATGTAACAAGATCAAGGGTTTCATCCCCACTACCAATATGGGTAAAATAGGCTGTTGAGCAGGCAATACTAAACAAAGGTTATTAAACGCGATCTTTTTAGTGATAGGGTTGTATAATGTATTTCTTACTTCATGTTGATAACCTCGTATGTGCTTGTGGGTCTTGAAAGAGCATCGCTGACGCTGATCAAACTACCAAGCAAAATTTCTCTGCTTGCCTTATGACTCTCGGCTAGAGATTGGAGTCCAAGAACATCGGGGGAGGAAGCATCTTCCATCTCTCTGAGGTCCCATAGCAAGCGGCTTATAACCAATGCACAGATACGCTTTGCCCATGCAGGTACTGAGTCCAAAGTCGTCTTATGAGCGTTAATTTTTCGTAGGAGTGGATAAAAAGGTATGCCCGTGGGTGGACTGGCTGAAAATGAGACCATGGAAGCCCATGCCTTTGCTGAAGGGGCCTCCCAAAGACTTTCTGAGCACGGAAGCTTTGTAGGTAGCTCAGAGATGCTGAAAGTACCTCGTTTCCTGGTTAGTGTAGAGAGAGCGCAATCAAACTCAAAAACAGACCAAGCCACTCTCCTTTCGAGTTCACTATCTCGCCAGCGGTTCCATGCTTGCTCAAGGGCATGGATGTCCATCTTTTTCAGCCCTTGGAAGTCTATCTTCTGGTTGTCATTCTGCTCTCCATCAGAAGAAAGGACTCCGAGCTCTCGTAAGCCGGTCACCAAGAGTCCTCTCGAGGCGTCAGCAAGCTCGTAAAGACGTCTATTACCTGATCCCAGAGCATAAATTTGATGAAGACAGGAAGCGGCAATATATGCTGGGTTGCGGAAAGATCTGCTATCAGCTTGACCCTTGAAGAAGTTAGCTATTTCATATTGAAGGGTTGATGGTTAAGTCCTACCATCCAAAAAAGACTTCTTTGGGTTATTTCCGCTAATAATGATGCTACTTCCTGAGATCCGTCGGCAGTTGAATATACTGCCCCAATACATGCCATCGCCGCGAGCAATGAGCTTGGGCATTTCTCAATCTTCCAAGTAGGAACATGAACAATAGGTAGAGCTGAATGAAATTCAGCAAAATAGGCCTTTACCAATTGTCCAAGAAAGGCTACTGCGGGTAGTGCTTCAAGGGCAGGACTATCGTTCAAGGATGGAATTAGAGGTGTAGAGAGAACCCTGATCAGGTCTTTGACAGTGCTTGTTTTGATAGGGGGTGGATGTCCCACTGTTTGCTCAAGAATATCCCTGAGTGGGGGAAGCTTTATCTTGCGGAAGCCTTTGTTGGAGGCATAGTCGAAGGGCCACATTTCGTTGCCGCCCCGATCCAAGACAGCAGGCCAAGTCGATTTATCTTCTTTCTCCTGCCCACGAATGGCACTGGACGATTGGCCAATATGAGAAAGGTCTTCTGGGCTATGGTTCCCGTCTTGTAACCCCCGTCCAATCAGATCATCTCTGGAAGATGAATTATCGTCGTAAAGTGGCTGCGCCTCACTCCCAGACAATGGAGGCAACGTGTGTTGATCGGAAAAGTCAGTCTCACACCCCAGCCAGTCCATTTTTGATGCTCGAAACATGCTACTATCAAACGCCTCCAGATCAAGCGATAGATTATCCAGCCATGGAAATTCGTTCTCTTCGATTTGTGAGCGTCTCTGATCCGAACCAAGTAATAGTATGGGATTCTGAAAGTTCCAATCTGGCGAATGAGATTGATGATAGCTATGGGGTATCATATTCATATCGTGGTGTTGGTTGCTGTCGTATAAGCCGGTTTGATCGTTGTTATTCATGTCATGCATTGCATGATCCAGTTGTATGGGCATGCCATTGCTAGTCGATGGAGCTAATAGCTCTTGAGAGGGGGCTTGGTAGTCATACCGATGATTTGAGCCGGGACTCCCAAATGTCGAGGCGGGAGAAGCATTCTGCGGTAGTTGATCCGGCTGGAGCGTCGTGCTAGCTGTGGTCAATTGCCATGGAGGGCGGGGCTGAGTTTGTGCTTGCGTCTGGTCCCGTGCTTGGTTTATTGGCTTGATAGATGAATCGTAGGAGCATGACGTCTGCTTCCGTGAACATGAGGTGCATGGTAGCTCTCTGCTACACTTCAGCTTATACCGAATACATCTCTGGCAAGATTTTCTCCACCCGCGTCGCTGTGAGGACTGATTAGGTTTATGAACGGCTCGAAGATGACGCTGATAGACGTCTTTGCGATTGAAGTCTTTGCTGCAAACATGACACTGGAAGATCTCCTTTGGACTGCTTTAATAGTGAGCTAGTGGTAAAGAGCAGGCATGTTGCGGGAAACACACCTAGAGTGTTGAAGCTGATGTCGATGAAGGTGAGCAAGGCGCGATAGCTTGACACCGCACACACCGCAGGTATAACGCTTCCCTTGTGGATTTGTCTGAAGCTTCGAGTTAGTTCCTATTCGAACATGCCCGGATGACGGAAACCAACCTCGTCTCCTAACTCGGCCCCCTGGGGACTCGATGGTGCGGACATGATTTACCCATCAAAGATTCCAGTCCAGCGAATCTCGGAACTGCTGATTTCTGGCTAGTGTATAAGCAGCTTGGCACTTAATGGAGATGATATCATCAGATATTCAAGACATTTCTGATCTCCTGACTCGGGATCTCGGTGGACATCGGAGTTTTCTGGTGGGGTTAAGGTTTTGCGGGGTAAACGCTATTCTCGTTTCGATGCACCTGGGATGCCGTGTATTAGTCCCTCGCCCATTATCCTGTGCAGCCAAGCTAATTATGCAAATCCGAATGCAAAGAATGTACCAAACGGCCAAAGATCTATCGCCGGTGCAGGAGACTGCTCAAAATCTACCCAACTAGGAAAGGAAGTTGCGTCCAAAGGTAGTAAATACTTCTCAAATTTCTATGTGGACCCTACTATATCCTAGCACTTGGAACTCCATACTCAGGATCTTAATATTGACCTTCCAGAGTCAGGGTACCTGTCTTTGTGATCAAGTATTCCTGTACTGCGACGTCTTTTCCAGATTCTTTGCCATACCCAGAATCCTTTATGCCTCCAAATGGCGACTCTGTCGCTGAAGCGTTTCCAGTATTCATACCAATCATTCCTGCTTCAAGATTCTCAAGAAGACGCCAAGTTCGATCAACATTCTTGGTGAAAAAGTATGATGAAAGACCCATCTAGAAAAATGTCAACGTAAGATTCCTCAAAAAATGACCGGCGCAAGTCCACATACACTGGTGTTGTTTGCAGCCTCAACTGCTTCTTCTTCTGTGTCGAATGGATACAAAGCTAGCAACGGCGCAAAGGTTTCTTCCGACGTGACCAGCATTCCTGGTCGCGCGTCTTTTATGATCGTCGGTTGGAAGTAATAACCACCCAGGTGATCCACCTTGGACCCTCCGATTAGAACTGCGGCGCCATTCTGTTTAGCATCTTCGACTTGGCGAGCAACTTTTTCTAGTCCAGCTGGGACAGTCAAAGGTCCCATAGTGGTATCCTTATGTAGACCATGGCCAACACGCAATTGCTTTGCTCTGCTGACGAGAATATTGGCAAATGTGTCATATACCCCACGTTGGACATATATCCGGTTGGCTGTGATGCACGCTTGGCCAGCATGTCGGAACTTTAGACTCATCAAAGCTAGAGAAGATGTCAGAATATATTCCCTCACTTGTCAAGCTCCGGGTTGTTTACCATCAGCTGCCTGTTCAAGGTTCGCATCGTCAAAAACTAGAAATGGGCAGTTTCCACCAAGCTACGCCGAGTCAGCTAAAATGAAAGCACAATTTATAGTCCTGCACTAATTTACCTCAAGAGTGAGTTTCTTGAGCCCAGGGGCACAGTGTTGAGAGATTAGTTTACCAACTCTAGTCTAAGTAGAATGTTAACTTGAAGTGAAATAAACACCATGAGTCGGATAATCTGAAAAGGAAACATACAGATCCAGTAAAGCTGATTTTCTTGACCAATTCATGCTTGCAAAGTGCCTCGCTCAGTGCCGGTGTATTCGCCAACGTTGTGGGAAGTATACTGAAAACGCCCTTCTCAAACCCTGCCTTCTCTGCAAGGTGCGCCAAGGTCAAGGCTGTCAAAGGAGTTTCAGGAGACGGTTTGGCAATCATAGTACATCCAGCGGCTAGCGCTGCGCTTGCCTTGCGCAAAACCATCCTTTTACATTCATTAATTTTGATTCATAACATGACATAAGAGGAAGTAAAAACTCACGCAATGGGGAAGTTCCAGGGGACCAAAGCTGCCGCAACACCAATAGGCTGCTTAATAGTGAATATCCGCCGCCCGGCCACTGAAGGTTGAAATAGTGTGCCTTGGATCCGCTCGGCTTCTGCAGAAAACCACCTTGTGAAGCTTGTGGCATATTCGATTTCACCATGTGCCTCTGCAAGAGGCTTACCTGTCTCCAGGACCAGAATTTTTGCGATGTCGTCTTTATTTTCACGGATCAATATGTCCCACTTGGACAAAAGTTCCGCGCGTTGTCGCGGGGTGAGAACGCGGTATCTTTTAAATGCCTGGTGAGCAGCTTGGACAGCATCGTCCACATCTTCTGGCCCCATATCACTACATGTTGCCCACTCCTTGCCGTTTCCTGGATCTAAAAGAAGATTCGTTATTGTGTCATTTGGAAGATTCCGGCGAATAATTACCTATTATCTCAAATCGCTTCTTGGACTTTGCTTCAACCCATTGCCCATTAACATAAGCTTGATCCTTGTATAAAGAAGGATCTTTCAAGTCAAGTTGAGTCTGATTATTGAGTTAGCTTTTGTCGAGCAAATAGCTTGGTTGACATACGGTAAATCCCATGATGGAAATCGACGAAACTATTCTCTCGGGCTTCAGTAGAGGATAGTAATGACTACAAAGTCCGAATACTTTGTTTGAGATCTCAAAACAGATAAATGCTTGTACAATAGGAGTTACTTAAATATTGAGTATTGAGCTGCTATTGCATGTCCAAAATGAAGTCAATACAGAGACCCCGCAAAAATCTCCGATCGCTCGATGATTTTGGAAAAATGAATCCCCCACCTTCACCTCCGGTCCTGGAAGTTACTCAGAGCGGGCACGAATCAGGGTGCTCTTTGTGTTTGACGGTATGAGCACTTTTCATCGGCATGTTTTCCCATGTTTTAGATTGCTATTTGCTCTTCGTCTTTCGTTACAGAAAATGAGAATTGAACGAAGCTGTATGTATTTTTAAATCTGGAATTCTAAGCTATTTAGACAGATGACCAACAACTGCCCCGAGATGGGATACGGAAGAGAATTCGAATAGGATCTAATAGATGATGTTTTGCAAGACACAATAATAGGCCAATTATAAGCGTATGCTAGCATCAGGGAAGTACCAAACGGAAAATAAGAAAATTACTCAAAGCTAAGATATAGAACACCAGCACAAGTTCAAAAAAAAAAATTAATTGAAAAGAAATTGAAAAAATCGATTTATTGTTTAAAAATATAAAGCAAATATCCTGGTATATGGATCATTGCTTATCAAGTAGGGCTTGTAGCGTAGATCTAACCGACTTTCCAAATTCCTCCGTGCCTGCAGATCCTCCTAAATCTTTAGTACGAAGACCAGCCTCCAAGGAGGTATTGACAGCACTCTCAATCGCCTTCGCCTCTTCTTCCATACCGAAACTGTATCTAAGCATCAATGCTGCACTGAGGATAGCACCGATTGGGTTCGCAATACCCTGTCCGGCAATATCTGGCGCAGATCCGTGAACAGGTTCATAAAAGCCCTTGATTGGTTTATCTCCCCATTTTTCTGCAGGAAGATCTGCTAGACATGCAGACGGGAGAACACCCAGTGTACCGGGAATAACGCCCGCAAGATCAGACAACAGATCACCGAATGTATTATCGGCAACAACGACACCATTGAAGAATGTTGGACGCATCATCATCAATGTGGTGGCACTATCGGCCAATTGGTGCACAATCTCGACGTCTGGGAACTCGCGTTCGATTGTCTCTTGAACAATCCTGCGCCAAAGTCTAGAGCTAGCAAGCACGTTTGCCTTGTCACAACTAATGACAGTCTTCTTTGGGCTTGCATCGGATCTGGCTAAATGTGCAGCCATACGGGCGATGCGTTCGACCTCAAAACGCTTGTAAGACCAAAGATCTGAAGCATCATCCTTCTCTTCTGTCTTAGGTCCATAGAAAGCGCCACCGCAATTCTCCCGCAGAACAATAAACTTGGCCCCCCGTACAAGTTCCTCCCGCAATGGACTCTTTCCAGCAGGGAAGTACTCGGCAGGTCGAAGGTTTGCATATACCTGAGTCACATCGCGCAGTCGTAATGTCGCTCCTTCTGGGCCCTCAAACCCGTGTCGCTTGCCATCCCATTTTGGTCCACCGACGGCGCCCATCAGAATTGCGTCAGCTTGGCGGCCTGTCTCAAGAACCTCTTCGGTTACCGACACTCCATGTTTGTCGATAGAACATCCGCCAAAGAGCCTGGGGAGAAGTTTGAAGGTAGCACGCCCTTTGGGATGAGCAGAAAGAAGATCAAGAATTGCTGTAGCTTCCGCAGTCACTTCGGGGCCAATGCCGTCCCCAGCAATGACGAGGATAGAGAATTCAGGCTTAGCTTTGGTCATTTTTGTAGTTTGATGTGAATCCTGATGTTATTTTTTCGAGCTCTTGATGCAAGGACAAGGAACATGCCGTTTGAGCTTCAATTCATTTTATGTTATTCAGTTCAAGTACTGAGTAGCTCTCGGAGAATTCAGTGGGGCTGAGTATCTTGGTATCGGCGATCCAGAACATCCCCACCTCAAGATCCGATGATTTTGTGCTGTGGAGAATTATTATTTCCAAGGTCGGGGGATCGGGAAGCGGGATAGATGGAAATGTGGAGGATATACCAAATTATATGTATTCTAAAATACGCAGGAATTCATATAGGAAAGTACGCTCGAATACGAATGAAAGGGAGTGTACGGAATTTGGAAAGTGAAGTATGTGTGCGAGAAGCCAGGAGACTTGATTATAGGCTCGCTAGCCTCATAACTCTGATCGCTTATAAGGCGGAAAATAATTTAGCATTGATCACTCCAATGATTGATCGTGAAAGTTATCACTTCCATTGATAGAGATAAAGAAAATTCAAACCAATAGTAGGTGAATTTTTAATATTGCTTTTGTCTCAGCATTCCAGCTGCTTACACCGCACACTGTGCACTCCTTTCCTTTCGTTTTACTAAACCTATCATTTCAAAGATATGGAGTGGTAATATGCTAGCTCCCGACCTCCGCTAAACCTTCCGTAGATGTAAAGGGGGCAAAAAGGTGGAACTATTTTATTCACCGTCGACAAAGTATTATCGGATAAACCCGTTCGGTATTTGGCCTGCTATATACGTGGTGTGGATTAAATCTAAATCGTTCTTCCTCCATCGACATCCAGATTTACTCCTGTCAGGAATTTTCCTTCTTCGCTTGATAGGAAAAGTACAGAGTTGGCGACATCCTCGACCTCGGTCAATCTACCGAGGGGAACATTCCCGAGGAACTTCTCGCGATTCTCTGGAGTGTCAGGGACACCAGCAAAGGACTCGAATCTAAAATATGTTAGCAAACTTGATGTGATACGGTTTTACAATACGATTGCTCACAATCCAGTTCCACAGAGCAGAGGGCACACTGAGTTGACACGAATCTGGTGGGGACCAAACTCAAGCGCTAGTCCCTTTGTTGCCTATGTACGTGGTCATATCAGTATCTAGGTCTTCTTATATCGCAATAAATATAACATACGTTCGAGACAGCTCCTTTGCTTGCGTTGTACCACACCAGGCCTTGGCGAGGTCTGCTGGCGCCACAGCTAGACACATTGATACAAATACCCCCCTTCTGCTTCACGAAGATGGGGAAAACCGCTGAAACTGAGTGGAAGATTCCGAGGCAGTTGACATCAAAGCAACGCGCATACTCAGATTCTGTGACATCGAGAGTTGGCTTGTTCTTATAGCTGGTTCCCGCGTTGTTGATAAGAATATCGATCTTGCCGAATTCCTTAAGGATCCGCTCAAGGGCAGCATCCCAATCTGCTCGTTGGGTAACGTTTAATTGCTGAGAGATAACAGACCCTGGTGGACTTGCTGCAGCGACATCTGCAGCGCCAGCAAGGTTAATATCACCAACTAAGACCTTGGCCCCTTCATTGGCGAAGAGCTTTGCAATCGCAGCACCGAATCCAGAGCAGCCGCCTTAATAAAACCGGTTAGCTAAACTAGCGTATGGTTACTTTATTAATTTTCAAAAGCAGACGATAATAACTTACCCGTCACAAGAGCGACCTTTCCTGCCAGTCGTCCTTCTTTACTAGCCATTTTATTGAGCGAAAGATGTCAAGAGGTTCAATTGAATAGTAAGAGATTGAGGGTTAAGTCGAATGCTTTTTGTTGGGCCTCCTAGATTTCCTATGGATGAAAGTGATGAAATACTGAAGATATGCCCTAGGTTTCATTTCTTTATAGCTGCTGATCTCCCTATATACCCCAGGTATCAAGGTCGGAATATAAGATGGGGAACCCGGAGAAGGAAGTGGGGAGGCAAAGTGGACCTCATGGCCTACAGCCGTTTTCGCGAGCGTCTTCGGACTTGTGTGCGGTCTGAACTTATCTTCGGTAACGGGTCACAGGTTTCAGGTTTCGGCATCTCCCCAGAGCTAGAAGATCCCAGAGATCCAAATGAATCTCAGTACCTCTCTCTCGTCGTTTTGGGCAGGGGGCGTCCTCTCCTCGAGTTTCTTCGGGTTAGGCCAGCAGCCCTCCCTACCTCCCCAGAACATTCCAACAGCTCCGATCACCGAAGATGTATACTTGAATAAGGTACCCTCGGCTTTCGAGCATCTTTCAGTCTCATACATCAAAGACAACCTTGCGGTCATTCCTGGAGAGTGGGAGGCCGGCGGCATTAGTAAGTATCTTCCAATGGTTAGATGCTCAGGGGCCCATATTGATAAGTTACTAGAAACGCATTTCTACGACATCAAATCCAATCAGCTTCCCTTCCAGGACATCCTGTCCAAAATAAAGTCGACAGACTTCATTGCCTGGGATGCTGCATTCTTCAACATAATTGGGTCGCAAGCCAAAATCGAAAAAATCCAGTCTTTCGAGGGAGAGCCTGCTCATGTCCACGAAGCCCCTGCTTTTGTGCCTGAGACCAATGAACTCTTTTATGCTGATACAAGCGTAACGGGATGGCTATGGGCAATTAACGTGGACACTCATGAGGTGAGCTTCTAGCTAGGGGGTAATATTGACTGATTGGGAAACTAACGGTCTCCTCAGGCTCGGAAAATCGAAACAACGCCACCGCTAGCAAATGTCAACGGCGCAAGATACCACAAAGGCCGTGTCTATGCAGCTACGAACGGTGGCTCTGTCCGTGCTATATACTCTATCGACCCACTAAATGGATCTGCGACACCTGTTGTGAACAACTTTCGTGGTCGCCATCTAAACAGTCCAAACGATTTGATTTTTGACTCGAACTCAAACTTATGGTTCACAGACCCACAATATGGTTGGGCCCAGGGATTTCCAACGGTGCAGTCTCCGGAGCTTCCCAACGGGATCTACTTCTTTGATACGAAGACGAAAGCATTGGCTGCTGTCTCCAACAACATTGTCACAACGCCAAACGGACTAGCATTCGCACCAGATGGGAAAACACTGTACGTCGCGGACTCTAATTCGACCTCTGGCAAGCCTTTAGAGCACTATCCCGCTAGCTTGAGGAACGTGTGGGCCTTTGACGTCAAAGGCTCGGTCATAGGTAATCCCAGACTCATCTACCACACCGAGAGTGGTTGGCCCGATGGGCTACAAGTGACCAAAAATGGATATGTGTTGGTTGCTGTTCTAGGAGGAGTTGATGTTGTTGATCCCAAGACTGGAATTCTAATGGGCAAGATCAATACTCCTGATGACATTATCTTCAATCTGGAGCGAGGCCCCCGGCGCGGCGGCCAGGGAATGTGGTTGCTGACTGGAAGAGACTATATTTACAAAGTCTTCATCAAAGAGCTGTAAAAGCTGAACTCCCGGAAATTTTCTAAAATGATAAATCTTCCTCATGCATGATGAATTGGTCAGAATTATCGGGTGTAAAATCTTAGAAGGAAAGCAATAGTTGAAAGAAAAGGGGGTGTTCAGTCAGTTCCCCTCCCTTAGATCGGAATTTCTAGACAATGCAGAGTCTCAATAAAATCATCCTCAAAATCACCCGTTCTTGCTATAAGTACAATAACTTTACCAACGGATGTACTGCCCAGGTGTCCAGGTTGCGCTAGGCGGGCTGCCTATCTCGGAATCTCCCCGTGTCAGTATCCGATGGAGCACAAATTCTAAGCAATAGCTAGCAAAGGAGTGAGCGGCATTGTTAAAGCAAAATTGTCAGTGGTGGAAATGGCTGTAGCTTTCATTCCCCACAGTTTCAGAATCCGGGGCCCCGGACAGTGCAAGGGAAGCAGAGGACCGTCCCCACGCTCCTTCTCCGGTCTCCCTGCCAGATATTCCCACGATCATCATCCTGCCTCCTATTTAAACAATCAAGGCTTTAGCCCTGATCATTTGCCAGCTCTCAAGTCAGTTGACCGATACCTGGCAGTTTTCTTATGCAGCTAATGGACTCGATTCCTTGTGTTTGTCTAAACTCTACAATCTTGGATCATAAGTGATCTCTCTCTCCCTTTGTCTCTTTCTTCCTCGAATTGCTCTGGTCACAATGTATTTGGGGCTTCGGGGCCAGGCATTAATCAATGCTATTGGATTCTGCTGTGGAAGTGGTTTCCTGCTATTGGGTTATGATCAAGGGGTCATGGGAGGTGTCGTTGGATAGTAAGTAGGACAGGCCAGCACCATTAGGATTTAATCTAATAATCAAAACAGTTCTGGAAACACTTTCGCTCAAGTATTCGACAACCCAAGCTCAACCGTCACAGGGCTCATGGTCAGCATTTACGAAATCGGCTGTATGTTTGGCTCAATCGCGATTATTATATGGGGAGACCGTATCGGCAGGCGAATGTCATTGGTGATTGGTGGGATCATTGTTGTATTGGGGACAATCTTACAGGTTTCCTCATACTCCCGGGCTCAGTTCATCGTCGGGAGAATTGTGGCAGGGCTCGGGAACGGTATGAATACTAGTACTCTTGGGACATATCAATCAGAGACCTGTCATGCGAAGAGTCGGGGCAAAGTTGTCACTGCCGAAGGCATAATGGCAATAGGAGGCGTTTGGGTCTCTTACTGGTTAGACTTTGGCATGTCCTACACCAATTCCACAGCCCAGTGGCGTTTCCCGCTGGCCTTTCCCGTGGTTTTTGCCTCTGCAATGGCACTCGTTGCATTCTTCATGCCAGAATCGCCCCGCTGGTTGGTCATGAAGAACAGAGATGAAGAAGCCAAGCAAGTTCTGGCTGCATTGGCTGGTCCTGACATTTTGGCCGAAGACGAAGCTGTTGTATCGACATACACTGCTATACGACAGGTTATTGAATACGAAATACACACCGGGGGCGAATTTAGTTACAGAGAAATGTTTACGGGCGGAGATCTACAAAATTTCCGACGCATATGCTTATGCTTTGGCATCCAGTTGATGGAAGAAATGTGTGGTATTAACCTAATCACATACTACATGAGCAGCGTCTTTCTTCAAGTGGGCACAAGCTATTTCCTTTCACTATTGTTGTCTGGAGTAAATTCGACGACCTATTTTATCTCCTCATTCATTCCAACTTGGTTGATCGACCGCTTTGGAAGAAAATCGCTCTTGATATATGGTGCCATTGGCATGATGAGTATGATGATAATTTTAACAGTTTCTCTCAGTTTTGGTTCCGAGAGCCACACAGCTGGAATTTTCGCGATTCTATCAATATTTTTGTTCAACATTTTCTACGCTACAGGAGGCTGGATGGCCACCCCATTTTTATATCCCTCCGAGATCTGCACTCTACGGCTACGGTCTAAGGGCTCAGCAATTTCTGTTCTGTCCAAATGGATGTTCAATTTTTTGGTTGTTATGATATCCCCAGTGGCTATGAGCAACATCGGCTACCGAACTTACATTATTTTCATTGTTTTGAATGCTGTCTTCATTCCAATTCTTTGGCTTTTTTATCCTGAGACCAAAGGATTAGCACTCGAGCAGGTGGACAAGATTTTTGAAGGTGGAGATCCAATCACTCGGGGCGCCATGCACCAAAGGCGTTTTGATGGCAATATTATCATGGAAGACCTACATGGGAAGTCAGATCCTAGTCATGGACATGTGGAGAATATCTATAAGACCTCATCGCGAATATAGCTCGGGCTAGTTCTTAGAATTTGCTTTTTTCCAGAATCTCAAGAGGAATTAGGCCACAAATTGTTGGTACTCCAGATTCAAAACATACTTGTATACTGCGTATATTTATCTAAATAGCTATATTATGTATGACTTTCAAATCCAGCTTGGTCTTAGACAACTTACCTCCTTTATTCCGTTAATGGCTTCCCTGGATACCAAATCAGTGATTATCTTCTGTTGATAAAGCCGCGCTCTCGAACTATACGATGGAACACCGAGAAGCCGACTGAATATCATGTAGGCCTTCCGGAACATGAAAGCTGCTAGATAGTTCTGTCCTTGGATGAACTGAGCCAGATCATGCTGGTCAAGATATTTGACATCCCGTGAGTCGGCGTAGCAGGACGAGGTCGTAAGAATGATCTGGGCGACATTATTTCCAGAGTCCTCGTATCTATGCATCGAGTGAAGTAGAGCAGAGACAAAAAGATCGCACCAAGTAGCTTCATATGAAGACAACAATGGGGAAATCGATGGAAGCTTTTGCAAAACGAATTCCAAAGTAGTCCGTGGCCCTTCAGCTTTCCACATGCTTTCACCTTCTTGAAGACAAGGTATGCTGGACTGACCACGTATCCAAATATCCTCGATCCATTCTATATTGTGCTTTTGTTGATTTCTTCTATGTGCAAATGGTATATCTGTGCCAAACGACTGCTGACTTTGCAAGTGTTCAAAATCGATGCCACTGGATTTAGTGTACAAGTAGATAAAATCCAGCTCGGCTAACTTGGTCTGAGCAGCTTCCAGCTCATCTTCAAGCCTGAGGATTATCTTTTTTGCTTTGTCAAGATCTAAATACAGTTGGTCCTCTCCTTGTTCTTGGTTCTGCTGTAATTGCTCGGATGTCTCGGGGCAGTTGTTTCCACGCAGCTCTTGTCTGCTTCGACACCTCAAAATACTGTCGAAAGCTTTACTCACCGCATTCGGCTTCATTTGGCGAAATTTTAATTTACTATGATGATTGTTGTTAAGAAGAATGGGGAGAATGCCATTTTTATACTTGTAAGCTGCGTGCCCCAATAACAATAAACACATTTGAAAGCCAGTTTGTGTTTTGAATTAGATGATCGAAGACCTTAAAGGGCTTTCACCCATGTATGCTTTGGATTTGTAGCTCAGCGGGAGACAATAAGACAATCCAACATGAGACAAGATAGATAATCTTATGATTCCAAATCCAAGGAGCGGCCCGCCTGGAGACATCTCCACCTCCTATTGGCTGGAGGATCTTCCAAAAGCGGCTGGCCCCACCGCCCCACCAGGGTCCAAACAGTGCAAATCAGACAAACAGGGCAATTTGCCGCTTTGGCCTCAGCCGCTCCTGTGCTTCTCTCCACATTTTCCCTGCGCTTGTCCGCCAGTTTGTTCGGAATGACACGATGCAAACAGGAAAGAGCGGATTCGACGTCAGAAAAGGCCCCGCGGATGACTCAACAAGGTCTCGTCCAATCTGATAATGCCGATCCATCGCGATGAATGGCTCTTCCAAGAATCTAGACGTGCGGAGATTATGTTGCAAACATGTTCTACGAGTCAAAACCGGGTCTCGCTAGCCAATCTGGTGTTGGTCTCCCTCGTCATCCGAGCGCAACTCTAGAAATGGAACTCCAATTGTAAGCGTTTAGTCCTCTTTTGTCTACGAGTTCCCATAAGTAGCTTGAAGCAACGTTTTATTGGCTCTGGAGATGTACCCCCACGAGCCTGGTGCCTGTTTTGTGAACATTCGTCATAGATTTCATCTCACCCGTGTCCTGATGTAGCTCCAATCGTTAAAAGCTTTGGCTTCCCTTTAAGGTTCTTATAGCTGAGAGCTCCCAAATTTCTCTGAGAAGTTTCTTGTTCACGTTCCTCTGCGTTCCTCCACCTTCATTTGGATCCTTCTTCGTTTGTATAACTCGTCCGTATCTCCGTCTGTTTCACCCCGTGTGCCTCCGCACTTAGACGACTATCATGTCACCAACCGTTCTATCTGAATTGCGGAATGTCGATATCCTCGATATCCGTCAGGATGACATGAAGTTCTCCCTCATCGACGACATCCACAAATCCATCAATCCGCCAGCAGGACGCGAAAGGTCATTCCCGACTCTTCTCCTCTACAACACCGAAGGCCTACGCTTATTCGAGAAGATTACGTATCTGGATGAATACTACTTGACAAACGCAGAGATTGAGGCCTTAACAACACATGCAAGGAGTATCACTGAACGCATTCCAGATGGCGCACAGATAGTGGAACTGGGTAGTGGGTTAGTTGTCTATACTCCAGACCAATCACCCCAGACGTCAAGGCGATGCGGGATTCTCCAAGCATCCAAGATTTCTAACTTGATAATTTAGAAATCTACGAAAGGTAGAGATACTGCTCCGCGAGTGTGAGCGAGTGCAGAAACACGTGGATTACTATGCATTAGACTTGGATTTGGCGGAACTACAGCGCACGTTTTCGGAAATCTCACCTGAGGGTTTCACTTATGTCGGGCTGCATGGTCTTCATGGCACTTATGATGATGGCCTGTCTTGGCTACAGGATCCGGAGAATCGCCAAAGGCCAACGGTCGTTCTATCACTAGGTTCCTCGATTGGGAACTTCTGCCGGGCTGAAGCGGCTGAGTTTCTTGCTGGCTTTTCCAACGCTCTCAAGCCATCAGACTATCTTCTGATTGGTATGGACGCTTGTCAAGACTCGAAACAAATCTACAGAGCATACAACGACTCAGAGGGCATAACACATCAATTCTATGAGAATGGCCTAAGGCATGCAAATCAAGTCCTCGGATATGAGGCATTCAGGGCCGATGAATGGGAAATTTTAACTACTTACAATACTTCGAAAGGCTGTCATGAAGCGGCTTATTCGCCCAAGATTGACGTGGTTATCAATGGGATTACAATTCCCAAAGGCGACAAACTTGTCTTTGAGGAAGCTTATAAATATACTCGCGAGCAAAGGGACGAACTATGCCGTAAAGCTGGGCTCATTCCTCAATTTGAGTATGGGAACTCAAGCGATAATTATCGTACGTCCAAATGAGCCTAATGGCCATATCCACTACTCCGGTCATTCAATCCTGACGAAACATTATTTAGACGTTCATTTATTTTCGCCTGCTGCATTGAACTTCCCTATGCGACCAAATGAGTATGCGATGTACTCAGTGCCTTCAATAAACGATTTCGAGCATCTGTGGACCGCCTGGGACATTGTCACAAAGGCCATGGTTCCTCGTGAGGCGCTCCTATCGCAACCTATTAAGCTTCGCAATACCCTAATCTTCTATCTTGGCCACATCCCCACCTTCTTCGGTATGAACTAACAGCCACTCACCAGACCAGCATTGGAGACTAACTAATCAATCCTCAGATATCCACTTGACAAGGTCCTCACATGGAAAGCCCACCAATCCTAAATACTATCAGCAGATTTTCGAACGTGGAGTTGACCCTGACGTTGATAACCCAGAGCAGTGCCATACTCACAGTGAGATACCTGATGAGTGGCCTCCGCTATTCGAAATTCTGGAGTATCAGGAGCGAGTTCGAGACCGGGCTCGTTCATTAATTCGGATGAATCAAAAGTTAAATAATCGCTCTCTGGGCGAGAGTATTTGGATCGGCTTCGAACATGAAGCTATGCATCTGGAAACTTTCCTCTACATGCTCTTACAAAGTGATAGAGTGCTTCCCCCTCCGGGTGTTGAGTTTCCTGATTTTTTGAGCATAGCTCAAGAGGCGAAGAAGCATGAAAAGCCCAATCAGTGGTTCCGCATCCCCAAACAGAAATTCAAAATCGGCCTTGATGACTCTGATATCAATACAATTCCCGAGGATTCATTTGGATGGGACAATGAGAAGCCCCAACGGAAAGTCTCTGTTCATTCTTTTGAATCCCAAGCAAGGCCTGTCACAAATGGCGAATATGCCAGATACTTAGAGGCCAATCGCTTGCGAACATTGCCTGCTTCTTGGATTCTACTAAATCCAGACGAGAATTACTCAATCGCACAAGGAATTAGTCGCACAAGTCCCAGTGCATCTGAGAGCTATCTCACCAATTTTGCAGTGCGAACAATCTTTGGGCCTGTATCTCTTGCCCTTGCACAAGACTGGCCGCTAATGGCTTCCTTTGATGAGTTGGCCAGTTATGCCAAATGGATGGAATGTCGAATTCCCACTTTCGAGGAAGTAAAAAGCATCTACGCGTATGCAGACTCCCTTAAGCAAGATCCCAAAACTCTCTGCAGCAACAATAGGTTAGTGACAACCTTACTGCTAATGATCTAATAGAGCTAAAATTTTCACCTCAGCAGCGGAGCAGAAAGCAAGCAAACAAGACCAGTTTTCCATAATGTTAAGGATTGTAATGTCGGCTTCAAGAACTGGCATCCCATTCCGGTGACTCCTCATGGTGATAGCCTCGCTGGGCAGGGAGACATGGGTGGGGTGTGGGAATGGACTAGCACACCATTACTACCACAGGAGGGCTTTGAAGCCATGGAAATATACCCTGGTTATACTTGTTCGTTTCACCCTATATATTATAGACTGACCTGTCGCTAACATGAAACAGCCGACTTCTTCGATGGCAAGCATAACATCGTTCTTGGAGGCTCTTGGGCTACAGTTCCCCGCATCGCGGGGCGCACCACGTTGTGAGTATCAGGCAAACCCTCCATAGCACCTTAATACTAACTCAATAGTGTCAATTGGTATCAACATAACTACCTCTATGCATGGGCAGGGGCACGATTGGTTCGGGATCTAGCCAAATAATTCTATATCTTGCGGCTACGGAAGTAGAGTCTCAGTTGAGATAAATCTCCAATCATCTAATATCACGACATTCGAAATTTATGTCTTTAAATAAGCAGCTTGAATCCCATGTGTCAGGTTGAAGGTTGTCCAGAACAATGATAAAGTTATTTCGTTTGACACTGGCAGTGGTTTTCCTAATCATAACCTTGGAAGTCTTTACACACTCAAATTAGGATGAACTCTCTTCCACATCTGTAGACTCACGATGCTATTTATATTTAAACCTCGAATGCCATTGGTGCCTAATTTTACCAAAACCCTTAGTAGAATATGATATCTATTCATTTCGCAAAGCACAGATTATTGAAGTCTTCACCATTCATCCAACTCAGTGGACATCTTTTAATCAATCATGCAACTCGCTTCTATGATGCCCGCTCCTTCACAAATGATTGTTTCACGGCCGGGTCTTAATAACTTAGAACAAATCACAATTCCAGAAGGAAACAGAGTCGGTCAACATTTATTTGGCATATCAATGTCTCCACCCTCAGTGGAAGCCAGGCTTCTATAAATCCTTCGCACCTAGAACTCTTTTCCAAGCTATGTCAAAAGAACACAGACGAGTCCAAAATTTGAGGAATGGAGATTGATCAGCACCAGAAAAGATTGGTCTTTGGGGAGTTCTTAAGAGGCGCGGAATCTTCGAGGAATGAAGGGAAGGAATGCAAGCCAAGTTTATTGGGCGCCCGAAGAATCGGAATACGTCTCCAGGCTCGCTCAATTAGCAATTGGGCTGGTCTGGCCCAGTAGCATATCTGAAAGGCCTTGCAGTAGGAAATTATTCTGCAATACATACATGCCATAGTAGACAGAGTCACCAATATTTGGTGATTTCTTTTTCTTTTTTTTTATCGAATTCGCATTCGAACTACAATGGTCAAGCACCTGGAAAAGGGCCGTTTGCTACTTGGCTTTATCCCCTGTCCATCATCGACCCCGGCAACAGCCTGGTATTGCGAATGGAAAGCGGAGTAAGCCCTGCACTACGAGAATCTAAGCTTAAGACCCGCTCAAAATCCGGTTTCAAGGCCACCAACCACAAGTTATTGGCGGCATCTGTCAGGTCGAATGCTGAATTTGCTGTTTGAAACCTCCAAGAGAAATTAGGCTATGTACAAGTCGATGAGATCTCGATTGCATCTGAGTACCAGGTATGCTCCACGGATTTATGAATTGTTTCGATGGTTCTATTCTCTTTCCTTGTCGTCTACTAGAATGTGGTCCTGCATGAGAATCGTGCCTTCAAGCCTGGCCAAAGTGCTGTGTGATCTGTTCTCTGCCGCCCATTGCTCCGACGCAAGGGAGCCGCAAAAAAAAAAAACAAAAAAAAACACGATCGCTCGATCTGTCACGAAATTCGAGGGGTTCGCCCTCAGAATTTCTATTCTGGTCATTTGTTTCAATAGAAATCTTCATGTAAGATTCATGGCAACCAACCAAGCCGTATTGTCTGGAACATTTACACACTTCGCCACCACAAGCATAAGCAACTTGAATCATCGATCACCAAAATAGATTTATTGATGGTGCTTGGTTGATGAATCGTAGAATCCAACACATAATTAGCGACCATGGAAGTGTCGCTTGCCTTGGAAGTCTAGAATTGGCGTTGAATCAGACGACTGGTCCTCCTCCCCAACTGTACTATTATAGTCACTCATGATGTTTTGCCCGGGAATGGCACCTGAAAGCCATTGAGGTACACAGGGCGGATCATCCCTGTCAGTAATGAATTCGTAGTCGATGAGTACCGACCGTGAAGGATCTGCGATCAACCGCGTCTTCACTGTCAGTGGTCAAATCGTTCCACCCCAGCGGTAGCGTCACGGATCTTTTGCTACTCCTAGGTCACCGCGTCAACTCTGATTTCGTAGAGTTCTCTCAACTCAAAATAAAATAGTTTCTCTTCTCTCCATCAAAATAAGCTTTTGAAATTCCACTAGACTAAATTTCTCAAGTGCCGGTATTCGCATGTTTCCGGTTACGCGCGTATCCGTCAAAGCAAACGGGCTATCACAAGTAACGAAATGTTTAATAAGCCAGGCAAAGTTTAAAGGCCAGGGCCCTTAGGCTTCGAAGGGCCAGAGCGAGGAATGTATGCTGTAATATACTGTTTCTCGACACAAGGCTGAGTTGGCAGGTCTTGAGAGTATTTCTCCACTGTCCTTGTCGGCAGCCAAGGGCTCTTCATGCATGGGTTACTACTAGAACGCATATTCTTTCCCTGCAGTCTGTAAGTCATAGTTACCTTACTGCCTAGGACCGTAGTAATACAGTGTATCAGGGGGCATTTTTCTGCTGCATAGCGTGACTAAATTCTAACAGAAGTCTTAGCGCCAAATCGGAACCCTCGCGCAATATTTAGTCATTAGCCTCATACATTTGTTAGGGCTGTAAGATCCAGCGACGAAGCAGATTTATAGACTCTAATGGCTTTTACATGAGCCAGTAAAATTATTTTTTTGTTGTTGTAGTTGTTTTTTTTGGGGGGGTTTTTTTTTCTTTTGGCAAATGGTAAACCCGATTCTGCCGCCAGGGGGAAACTGAGTGCGGTTTTGGAATGTGTCACATATCTAACAAGGGAGGTCAAGCTGGCCAATCTTGCCGACCTTGTCATTTGGACCATCCTAGAAATACCATGCCACAGGAGCGGTTGACTGTCGCCCAGTTCAACCTGCAGAAGTGGAGCACTAATCAGTGCGTCCTTGACACGCCAGGCTTGGTATTGATTTGCATACTGTGTGGAAGCCTGGAATTGACTCGATAAGCAACTATTTCGACGTACTGTATATGTATCCCAGCATCACCGCAAGTTTTGCTTTCTTCTTCCTTCTGATGAGCGCCTGAATGACATAGTGTCTGCGGGTGTGATCTGCACTTTATTTCTTTCGTTCATTCTAGTTGACGTCTTCGTTTCAAGTCTTTCGTTTTGCATCTTGTCCTTCTTCCCATAGCATTTTATTGCACGATTTGCCGCATTCTGTCCATTCTCTAGACTTTGGAACTATTGGAGAAATCTTGGTTTGAAGGGCTGCGCCGGTTTGAGCCAATTGGACACTATCGATATTTCTATCCTGGGCATCGCTGCTTTCGCGAAAATGGGATGTTTTCCCCGACTGCTCCGGTTCATAATGGCACCGTTCAGTAATAAAGAGCCACAGGCAATTGAAATCGTGAGTTTAACCCTTGACTTTTGTTGACAACTACCATCAAACCCGCCAGGCCTGACAAAAGTCGAATTTTAGGGCCATCCGACCAACTTCCGGAAGGAAGAGTTACCCGCTTGTTTCTCGGATGCCGAGTCAGTCCTATCGCCCAACCACAGTACATCCGAGCGGCCAATTCTGACCACAGATCCACAGTACGTTGAAGTCGCAGACAAGCGGAAGAGCCATGATGGAGAAGAACGGAACGACAGTCGAGATGGTGGATATCCAACCATCCCCCATGTCGAAAACTCAGAGCCAAGTTCGCAGGATGAGCTTGAGCCCAAGCCCAAGTCCGAGGCCGAGCCCGAGCCCGAGACTGCCATAGTCCGCCTCCGAAAACGTGAAAGACTGATAAAGTGGCTTCGGCCAGCTTCAGATGAGCCCTGATGGAGAGCTACGTCGTGAAGCGGGTACAAGACGGGTTATTGGATATATTTTTGATAAGGTCGACAGGGAGTGATCATCAACGTACGGATGTACATCCCCTTTCGTCTATATTCGAACGTATCTTCCGATGTACATTTCTGGGTATGTTCAATTACATATGACTCGGTATGTACGCGAAAGGTTTCATGAATATGGTGCAGACCATCCTTTCCTCACACTATAAAAGTTGGTACGTTATTGAAACGGGATTTTGATGACGAGTTGCTGTTGTCGGAAGCGCCGTTAGTGGACAAATTGCCAGATGTTGAGTGAATTTTCTTGTGAGGAATATATCGATTAGAATCAGATGGCTCTGGTAGCTCATCAAGTTCGTCAAATAACATTTCAACCTTTGACTTGATTTTCTCGTTCGGTTTCTTTGTTCGTGCTGGGACTGGCGTGTCGAGTTCCACAACATCTGCCTCAAGATCTTCTTCGAGGTCTTCCTCAGATGCTGTTTCGTCTAATATATGGATAGTCTGGGGATTTTCTTGTAATGAGGAACTGGGCTGGGAGGTTCCAGCCGAAACCCCATGATTGGATGACTGCGAAGTTTGCCCAAAACCTGCAGCTGCCCTGGTCGAAGACTTCATCGCATGTGCGCCCAGCAATTGACGTGCTTTTCGTGGACTGGTCATAAGTCCATGAAGATGTGTTCCAGCCCATGCATCATCGTCTTCATCTTCGTCCTGCGTGTCACCCTTCGGCTCGTTCGATTCTTCCACTAGCTCAAGCCCAGCTTTCTGACGCGCCCGAAGCGTTTCTGTATCCTTCCTCTGCTGGAGCTCCTTCGGAGCTTGCGTTCGCCCATCAGTAGGCCTTTCTATCCCCGATATTTCTGTTGTAGATTTCGCCTTTGACTCTTTCTTACGGCGCACATACTCCGCATGATGTAAGTGCTGGGTGAAGGTTTGCGCGACTGCGTAGAATTCGTCTTCGACCATGACCCATCCATCATCCTTGTCAAGACCTTTGATGAGGAATCTGGTTTCATCATTATTAGCGTCTGCGCATCGCGGTGCGATTCGAAAGTTCAGTACATACTCTTCTGGAGGGCAAGCACGCGGCGGAGATGTTGGAGGGGTCTGGGCTGCAGATCATCTCATACTTAGCACATCCCCCGAAAAAAAAGAGGCAAACATGATGATATAATGTAAATAGCAACTTACAAGAGCGCAAGAAGCGTTTGCTCTCAGGCGAAGTTGGTATTTTCTTAGGAGTTGAGTCGCTATCTGGAGCAGGCTCCCGTTTGACGCGCTTTCGCGGAGTTGATTCTTGCTTCACTCGGCCTTCGGGTTTTGACTCAAGGAGCCATGGTAATGTCCTAGGCATAGTGCAACGTTATTGAGGAAACAACAAAGCATATTAGGTTGCACATGGGAAGCAGAGGCAAGTCGCGAGGCAAGTCGCGAGGTCAGTCGCGAGGCGCAGATAAGTTCCAATCGCACTGATAAGAGATGAGGTCACCTGCCGCGCCAGCTACAGATTGTGGTCTAGAGAATAAAGCAACACAGAAAAGTTCAGGACAGCAAGTCTCAATTTAGTTGGGTATCTAGGAAATCTACACATTCTCTTTTATGGGGAACGATATCAAAAGGGAAAAAAGAAACATGACAAAAAGGCCCGAACGCCATTGGAGACCCCCCTCGTAGGATCTGATCCGAGAACGCCAGTGGAAATCTTCGAATAAAAAGCCCAAGCCCATAAATTCATATGTCCATCTAGACCTCGCCGGGTCGTTTGCTGTTACAGCTCACGATCTTGACGTGGTCTGCGGTCACCGTGGTTTGGTTGTCCAGCTTGAACGAGACATCCTTAATCAGGAATGTCCAGACTTCGTCACAGAATCGGTATGTATCGAGATGTCCCTAGAAGATAGCACGGGATTTGTCAGTCTGTTTCTCTCATGACGAGACCATGTTCCTCGCCGTGCACTGGTCCCCGTATACGAGGTAAGAACAGGCCTTACCTTGAAAGTGAGTCTAGCCCGGACCTTGTCAGCCAGGACTTCGGTGATGACCTTGTCAAAGGTCGAGAGGATCTTCATCGCCAACTGAGGCTCGATGCGACCCTCGTTGATCAGATCATCGAGAGTGTCGGTCAACGACAAACCGAGACTATGTCGATCCAAATTAGCCCCAAGACCTCTCCTGCATCCCATCTCTTCACCCTCCATACCTGCTCCCACGGTAAAGCTCATAATAGGACTGTTGAGCGGCCATTATGTGTTGTCCCAGGTGGCTGCGCTGGTGAGAGAACGGAGTGTCGAAGGGGAAGTTTCGGCGCTTCAGGCAATCGCGGGGAAGAGCCGCCTGTAGGTCACGTGACATTTGATTATCAAGTGTCTACGTCAAACGTGGAGGGAGCGTCACTTGAAAAGGCTGATCACTAAACGATATCTATATCCAATCTCATAATGCGGACCGGAACATTGATTACCGCCAATATCATCAGGCATATCCATCCATCTTCTCCTCAAGCATGTCTCAATCGAACCTTGTCCTCACTCCCGTCGTTGCCATCAAAGTCTCACAGTAAGGAAACGCCTACAAATTTGTTTTCTAAAGATAAAGTTGAGAATATTGACTGACAAACCAAAAGAGCCTAGTCATATTCAACCAGATAGCGAATCAGATAGTCAAAATCCAGAAACACTCCAGAAACACACCTCATCCCCTTCGAAACCTGGCACAATCAAAACGGTCACCCAAGCAGACGAAGAGCTTCGACAAAGGCTAGAGGAGATGTCAGGCGAAGGGGGAGCTGCAGGTATAGAATATGAGGATGGACAGCCGAATACCATGAAACGCAGCGTGAGGAACAACATGTTCCGGGTGATTTGACACGATAGATCAGCGATCAGGGAAGGCCCAGCTTCTCCAAATCTGCCGCAATCCAGTGCGATCTTTAGACGCGTCATTCGCGGAATAAAATGAATATCACTTGTTATCTTACGACGGCAGATCGTCCTAAGAGATCCAATGCCTATCATTCCTCATGACATGCGACAACAAAGCCGCGCAATCAGCACATGAAGACATTAAATGCCTGTGTTAATTTCATTGTGCGCATGCAATATCTTGGCCCAAGTGGCTGGCATCACTCGTGAGACAGGGTTGATTTGATTGCGTGAGCAAATCCAGTCTGATGTACAATGTGTCTGTAGTTGCAATTAAATATGCAGCGGGTCTACCGAGCCGAGAGCCGCTTCTTGAGGCACGCTAGCCAGCTAGGCTCTTGAAACTACAACCAATAACCGCAACAACTGGTCTTAGATCTACCAGGTGCGATTCAAGCCCGAATTTTGGTCTGGAACTCTTCCGAGAGAAAATGGGCTCATGTCTTCCAAAGTTTCTATGCGATGAATTCATCCTCCCTGGTGATAAAATTGGAAAGAAATGTATTTGTACCAGTAATAATCCATACCACGTGCTTTTTTCAGCATAAAACTCCATCTCCGATGACCCTATGGCTAAATGATCATAACATGAACCTTTTAAAATTTCACTTATTCACGGCAATGCCGGCGAGCACACCTGCGCCGATGACACCGCCATCAGAAGCTTCCCTCAGGAAGACGGATTTTCCTCCTCTCTGCGGACCAGTTCGCATGATCAGACGGTCAATGTGCTGCTGACACATTTCCTTGAATTGAGGATAATGCTGGATGATACCACCTGTGTATGCAACCACCAATTCCTCGGGACCTGATTGCCAATCTGCCGGGGTGGGTTGCAGAACTGGAACTACATGTCCATGAAAGCTGTTGTTTATGACCGTAGACTGCAAGCTTGCCGCAGCTGCGAGCGAGTCTGTTGGGGTATCTGCATGAGATGAATCTCCATTGCTCTTCGGAGATACAATGTTTTCGGGGGTGTTGACATTGCTATCTTCTCTGAGTTCAATCTCCCGGCAACAAGCCAGAAGACCAATCACGGCTGCAGCAATCAATCCAGCCGATCGCTTTTGCACCGTTCGTGCAATGCTGTGAAATACACCTGCCGCGCGGGCGTCCCAGCGCCAGTCGCTGCTTTCCGGGGGAGGGAGTGAGCGGTTGAGTTCTTTGGCAAGGTCCTCATAATTCCGAGCTCGTGCCACTTTATCTGAGATGTAGCTCGTTGAGAGAGCATAGTCTTGGATGAGGGTTGCAGGGAGAACCCGCTTTGATAGTCCTCCAATTTTCGTGAGATAGTCAAACAGAATGAGTCGAATCAATTCGCCAATATACCGTCCACCAGTCATATACTCAAAAGGTTGGAATCCGGGGCGTGTGCAAGCTCTGTCCAATTCAATATCCCACTTAGTAGTGATATCAAGTTCCTGTAGAGGTGGCGCGGCGCCAGATATGGTCCACTCTGTGTTGACAATCGTTTCTTTGGCAGCTGGTTCCATGGTGTGCACACTTTTGGCCTTGGACTCATGAAGTGCGCTTAATTTCATAGGAATCGTCGCGTTACAACCTGTGCCTACGATTATACCCATTGCAACTCGACTATTCGGTAAAGATTTGACTGCGTATGCGAGTGAAGCCAATGTCGCAACGGTATCGTTTGTAATAGCTTGAATCTTCAGCTTAGGAAGAGCGAATAGTTTCCGTCGCTTGGATGAAGGCTCTGCTTCGTCATCTGGTCGTCTTGTATGCTTTTCATAGCCGTTTAATAGAATATTTCGCAGATTCAGATTCGATGTGATCGCAAAGCCTTTGCCCATAGGCATTAATGTTGCTTCTGCGAGTGATTCTTGCCTAGAAGGGGGAAAAAAAAGTCAGTACTTATTTCAACAGTGGCTCTCTAGACTTGGACATTGCGCAATCTGCCAAACCGCCAACATAACAGGCAAGGAAAACCCACATAATCGGGAAACTGAAAGTAATGCCCATATCCAATTCAGTTGGGGCATCTCTCTTAGCCGCATCCGAAGTCAAGCTGTCGGCGACGACTTCCGCAATACAATCACCAATCCACGCAAATAGATCTTCCGCTTTGTCCATTTTCAAATGCTCTTGGATGGGCCATACCCGCTCCCAAGTGCGCTTAACCCGCTGATGCTGAGCTTTCCGAATAGTCTCCCGCGATCTCTCCGAGGCATTTTCGGGAGGGGTTTCCTGGTCGTCCAAGTCACCTAGCAGCTCAATAAACGCTACTCTCAAGTTACTGCCGCCCACATCAATGGCCAAGTATCGACCAGTTTCCTGGCCTGTTGGGAGTTGAGTCACTGGGGTCGGTAAGAATTGCTGGTCCGACGTCAGCGCCAAGTTGCGGTATATGCCCGAAAAACGGCGCGCCAATCTGTACAGCACCCCCTCTTCCAGACATAATGGCTGCAAAAATTCATCGAGCTGCTGTTGGTGTTCAAGCTGTTCTTTCTGAGTCGCATCCAGCTCTGTACTAATGTCATGATCCTCGTCTTCAATAGTGTCGTCATGCATGATATCGCGCTCCTCCTCGTCGCCTTTCTCAGATGATATTGAGGTGATGGAGGCCATAATGAATTTGCGGTGTGCCAGCTCTGGTAAGGCCAAAAGCAGGATTATTGTAGTCGTCGGATAAGTATGACTATCTCTCTAGGCCAGCATGAAATTCAAAACAAAGAGATTACAGTCCGTGCCTTTCTGTCGCAATGCCCGCTCCGTTCTCAATTTATGACGTTGAGGCTTAGGAATGCGAAGCAGGTACGGGAGCAGAAAGGACACGGGCGTCACCTTAGGACTGGTCTTTCGAAGACAAGAGTGGAAGCGGCTCTAATGGGGATCAATCCCGGGGCTTTAATTGTGCAGGGACTAGATATATAGGTTAGATCGGCGATCGCAGGGTTCCAACCTTCCAAGGTTGGAAGGTTGGGATGAACATTTTGGTGACGTGGACTGAGGATAAATAAAAGGGGTGGGGGGGTGTTTCTGGGACTGCGGGGAGGGAAACAGGCCAGGCGATCATGCCAGGACCACGATCTTCAGCCGTCATGCGTTTTACGTACCCTCAAGCTTTGTGGTATGTGTGGGAGGAACAAGGGCTGGAGGAGAGATCTATCATTTATGGGGATCGTCGAGTATCCCTAGAGGTGCCTCAGGCCGAATATACGATGGGCCAGGAGGACTCGATGGGCCAGATATAGAGATTAGGCGAACAAGAACCAGGTTCTTATGGTTCGGATAGGTAAAATGGCCTACCGGACGAGACGCATCGGAAGTGGGGCCCCAGAGCAACTAAAGTAAGAAAAAAAAAATCCAAATATGTAGCAAAATAAGTGGATAAACCGCCAGAGAAATGATCCCTGCAATGGATGCGTCTCGATTATTAACCGATGACGATGGGTAGAGACCTCCCAACTTTAATAGAACCAGAGTCGATCCCAAGGAATCTCAAGAGAAAGGAGAACGCAAAAGGAGATTTATGTGCGCGTCTAATGGAGATGCGACCATCGGAGGACACGACCCGATGCGACGCTGCGTGGACGACTTGGAAATCCCGACATACTCGATTGGATCGCACTGGCGACCAGCGGTTGGAACTCGTTGGACCTCTTGAAACTCTATAAGCCCGTTTTACCCTTCGGTGATCGTCTGGTACCTTGCTCTACATGTCTACATGCCCAGCTAGGTAAAAAACCACGAGAAACTAGACGACGATCGCGCCCGCAGCTGTTCCACTCTGATTCCATCCGCACATACAACCCTCATTATAATGGGGAAACTATGTAACCCTACGGCATCTGACGCTTCGAAAGGAACTTGAGCTCGGTCAGCGGTCTCGGATACATCTCCAAAACCAAGACCTGCTCCGCGTTTTCCCCCCTTCCCATGACACGAAGCCCGGGGCGAGAGAGGGGCCTGGAGAGGGGCGTTAAAAGCTGGCGCACGGCCTTGAGTCAAAAAGACAAGAAGACACCATCTTCGCCAAGGGCCATGCGAGCATCTGGGTCTGAAGTGGGGCGAGGGCAAAGACAAAAACGTGCCAGATTATCATCTCCATCCCGCCAAGCACCAATAGATCGGTTCTTCTACTTCGTAATTCTCGAGGGAAGAAGGTCGCCTGCGCAATCGGAGGGAACCGCGTCTGCTGTCAACTCCCGTCCACCAACCGAACCCCCCCACTGCAGGGCCTCGATCGGTCGCAGCTCGCCACGAGATGCCGCATCGCCAATCGGTGTGCTTTAGAGCTTGTTTCAGCAGGTTGGCGGGGATTTCTCGGAATCGATCACCTGCTCCCCGTCGTCATCGGGGGCGCTTTTGTGGTAGTGCTTCTGCCCAGGAGCCTCACGCGGGAAGGTCGAATGGGGGCCTCGTAAGGCTTCTTCTATGAGTCACTGTAGGGCCGCGTGGACAACTACTCAGCCGCGGGCATAAAAGGTCTGAACTGGAAATAATATAGATACAAGGTCTAAACATGTTCAGCCGCGTTCAAGGCCTTTCCCATCAGACAGACATCTTGGGCACCCATACTTCAACATCGCCGAGATCGGAGCTGGTATCCTTCTGCACAAGTTAGTGCTTCAACCATGATTCAGCGGCTGCCGGAGTATGATCAACCTGGGACTCTAAGACTAGTCGACGAAAAAATCTTCTAATTCCTTTTTGAGGAATTCAGGTGCCTGGGCATAGGTTTGACAGCTCCCAGGACCTAGTTCTATTTGTTACTAGTCGGGCCACAAGCTCTGTTGAAGCTCAAGAACCTGCCATGCCCTTTTACTGGAGAAGGGAAAAGAAGAGCAACGCTAAGAGCTTAGTATGATAACGTCAATACCGGTGGGGTATAAATTATTTGCTTTCAACGCCATTAATGCCGATTATACTCTACTTGATAGGACGTTAAGGAGTATTACCCGGTTCGACGGGACCCAACGGATCTCATCTTGGCATTCCTTTTGCTCCATAGCTCACCTGAGCTCCACGACCCTTGACAGGTTTTCTCTATTAGGTGATTCAGCCGACGATCCGATGGCGCAATCGCTTCTGGCCAGACCCCTGCTAACCCTGTTTCAGCCTGGAGTTGTTCTTCACACTGGCAAACAAACAATTGAAGATAGTTATCTACAGCCGGAAATCTAAAATATCAGAATCAGAGTGGCTAAGTGTTAAGAAGAGTTGAGCCCCATAATAGGGCTGTCTACTACTTTTCACAGGATCTAACAAACCCCATATTTCTGGATGAATTTACAACTGCCCCATTTTCTTGGCCCCCTTTCAACTCACAACCATCGTAGCATCCGCCGGAATCCTCTGAAACCCATGTTTTGAGCCACTTCCGACGTAGAAGGAATGGTCAACTGACTATTAGTTGAAAATCAAAGAATATTTCTTGATTTTCTCTGGTCGATCTCGGCGTGGCCGATGAGTGGGCGATGAAATCAATGGGCACACCGGCTAAACATGAAGGAATATCTTCGGCATATCGACCAGGATTAGTGCGAAATATCTTGCATTAAATGCAAACTGACGTTTCGTATCCGCGAAATGGACCCATTTTCTGGACTTTGTTACTACAGCTAAGCAAATATCAACACTTTAAACTTTGGTGTAGAAAGTATGCGACAACTGTGCTGGCAGGTGTTCATTGTTCGGGTAAGTTGCCCCGTGCAAAGGAATAAATTCTCCGCAAATGAACACAAAATTATGATGTCCATTGCAACATTGTTACGATGTACCCGCATATATTTTCGTCACAGGATCTGATCCACCTCCAGGGCTGTTTCCTGCCCAGTTGCCCTTTTTTCCCTACCGCTCCTGATGAACCGCTTTGTACAAGCCGATATCTAATCAACCAAGATATCTATCTAAATTTAGAACTAGTTTAACCTACAGTGGAAAAGGCTCATGGATTCTTGGATATTAGCTTTCTTCCCAGCATTGGGAGATTTTGTGCCGTCGGATGATTCCGCTCTTCCCTAATATTATCTGAAAGTAATCTCGAAAGAAATGAAACCCTTAAAGGACTTGTGCTTTTGAAGAGTCCAAATTTCAAGCCGAGATGAGATCTCAACAATGTAATTCTTGTCTATTGATCATCTGATTTTTCTAAAAGTCTTCCAAAATATAGTCTATGACTTCTACTAGTAGTCCTGAGGGGAAGTCGGCCCAGGTACAAGGTAGATCACTTTGTGCATATAGTACCTAAATGAGTAACTTGGAGATAACCTTGAAGTTATATTCACTTCAGTCAGGGCTTGGGTCGCTAGGCTTCAGGGAACAGCAATTTCGTCCCGAAAACATGCTCAACGAATATTCCACTGATAGTGCCATTATTTTCTTACGGGAAAAGAGCACATGGCACATTTTAGCTTAGCCTGATTACAAGTATAGTCTTCTATGGTATTTCACTATTTGCATCATGAAAACAACCGTATACTCGATACGTTTATCTGCGATGTGGCTGTTGGACTCATAGCACCAAGCGCACCTGCCAAGACCTGGGGCACATGCGCGTATTACTAATGAGGAGACCACGGCTCCACTCCCCTCATGATCAACACCCGTTAACGTCAACATTGTAGATTTCTCAACATACAACATGGAGAAACTACCGAGCCATACTGGGGATATCCAGGACCCTTCCAACGTCTCAAGGCCAGCTCCCCGATCGCGTCCCTGCCCAGCAGTCTTCCGGAGACGTCTTCTCATCGTCCTTTGCCTCCTTGCCGGGTACTGTTTCGTCATCCGCAACCTCTCCACCAATATATCGAGCTTCTTCGCACCATGTCACCATCACAAGTCGGGAGAAAGCTCTACTGAAGAAAGCGATATTTCAACATCATCCCAAGAAGTCAAAGCTTCGGCCCACGACCTCTCGGATGCATCAAGGAAGGTCCCCTTTGAGGCCCATATCATGAGCAAGTGCCCGGATGCACAGGCATGTCTTCGAGAGCTCGTTATACCTACCATGGAACAGGTCTACGACAAAGTAGACTTCCAGCTTTCGTTTATTGCGAGGTGAGTTGTATCCATTCCTTACACGGATGAAGCTTGCAGGTTCTAATGCTCTTCTGGAAAGTGTCTCCAAAGAAAGCCACGAAATCGAGTGCATGCATGGCCCTGGAGAATGCATCGGTAACATGCTCATGCTTTGTGCCGCCAACCTTCCTTTCCCGCCCACAAACGACCTATCGTTGCTCCCTCAATCGTACCCCCGCACCCCCATCGTGCGATCTCTTGGTTTTGCAAACTGTCTCACCACCGAATACCCACGTATCCCAGACCGCGAGTTTATCCAACAGTGTGCTTTGGAGCATGGAATCGACTTCGAGGCCTTGAATTCATGTGCTAGCCAGCAGGATGATGACGATGGCGAGATCCCCCATAAGGCAGTTCCTCTCAGTGGCCTGGCGCTTCTGCGACAAAGCGCCCTTCGCGGAGAACAGCTTGGAGTTAAGACTAGTTGTACTGTAAGATTGGATGAGAAAGTGTGGTGCATTCACGATAACAATGAGTGGAGAGACTGTGCCAAGGACGGGGACAATCCAAAGGTCCTAGCTGAGGAAATCAAAAAACTCTGGGAGGCGAAAAACAGTGACTCTTGATCGCCATTCTCATGCCCTCTCTATCATACCTACGAAATGACTTACGCATTACTATTTTCAGTATTCTATATTAGCAAATCTCAAATATCTATTTTTGACTTGAATATGGATATCCACCTACCTACCTAGGTATCTTTCTGAATGTCTACGTTCGTGCCTGATAGTAAATACAACACTGAGGAATATACTGAGGTTTACGTGGCACATTCACAGTTCTATACTACTATTTCGCAGATCATAAATTTGGAGTCATCTTGTTAGAGCTGTAGATAAATATCGACACCTCATTTGCGAGGTGTCCACATATCGCGTCTTGCACGTGCAGTGTTCATATGTAATCAATTGGAGATCCGCAACAGGGGATGTTAACGTTGCATAAACGTCAGTCAACTACGGTTGAATTGAACCTTTGCTAGACGGGTGAAGTAGAGGGAGTGGGAATCTCTCTACCCGTCTCGAATTTTCCTCTGCCTCGCGAGACCTGTAGCTGTCATGGCGCTTCATCCACCCCTTTCCGCTGCGGGGAACGCGACCTCCGACTCCGGCACGTCCTCGAACCCTATGTTTACTCCGGTCTCGAATAACTCCGAGGAAGAGCACGCCGGGTTGAATTCAAACAATTCCCCCATTGGAGCACTGCGGGTTCAGACAAACTTCGACAACGAAGATGTTGTCAACACGATTTCAGACGTTGAGGATGAGAGCATCTACGACTCCGGCGAAGAGACAGAAAGGAAGAGTCATGGAAAGCAAAAGAAACCCAAATATACAACGGAGGAGGAGAAACAGGTTGTGAAGATCTTTGATAGGAGATTAGTCCCATTCTTAGCACTCCTCTACCTCCTGGCATTCCTAGATCGTTCTAGTATGTTGATGACGTTGATATGGTTTCGCCTTATAGAGCTCTATCTATACGGGTATTGAAAATCTTGTACTAACAGTGACTACCAGATATTGGTAACGCCAAGATTGCTGGGCTACAGGAAGATCTTCGGCTATCTTCGTCAAAATATGAATGGTTACTGACGGCGTTCTACATCAGTTACATTCTCTTCGAATGGATGACACTTATGTACCGCGTGGTGCCTCCACATATCTATATATCTCTTTGTGTATGCGCCTGGGGTCTATTAGCTTCTTTTCAATGCCTGGCAACTTCTTTTGAAGGACTTGTCGTCCTACGCTTTTTGCTAGGCATCGCAGAAGCAGCTTTTGGCCCCGGAGTACCCTTTTACTTGTCATTGTTCTATCGACGCCATGAACTGGCGTTCCGGAATGGGCTGTTCATTTCTGCTGCCCCATTAGCTACAACATTTGCAAGTAGTCTTGCGTGGGTTATTGTTAAACTCAGCAGTCATGGCCCGATCTCGCCATGGCGTACCCTTTTCCTAGTGGAAGGCTTCCCAAGTGTGATTGTCGCTGTATTCGCCTGGGCTTTGATTCCAGATTCACCAGGTCGAGCCCGTTTCCTAACACGGAGGCAGCGTATAGTGGCACGGCTCCGACTTGGAGAGAACAAGTCAGACTATCAGCATTCGCAGTCAGCCCGCTTTAATTGGCGAGAGATATTAAAAACGGCTTCTGACCCTAAAGCATACATGGCAGCTGTAAGTGCAGATTCAAGCTATCATACAAATCATGGTAAAGCTAAAATTTGCACGCTTTCTAGGTCATGTTCTTCAGTTGCAATGTCGCCTTTAGCTCGATGCCCGTTTTCCTTCCGACAATCATCAAAGAGTAAGACTATGCAAGCAACCCAAATCCTCCTTTGATCAGGAAGCTCACCGCATGATATAGTATGGGATATTCTGCGCTGCAAGCACAAGCCCTCTCTGCACCACCCTACCTTGTTGCGTTTATTGTTGTCCTCCTGACTGCCTACTCCTCCGACCGCACCCGCACTCGTAGCCCCTACCTCATTGCCCACTCACTCATCTCTTCGCTCGCATATCTCGCCATAGCCGCAACGGGGTACTTTCATGACCACCTTTCAACCGAATTACACACTTTCATCCGATATATCTGCGTGTATCCCGCTGTGGCTGGGTTCTTTTCTGCCATAACATTGATCATCACCTGGACAATGGACAACCGCGTCGAGAAAGAAGGGAAGGGCGCGAGTATTGCCATCCTCAATATCATCGGTCAGTGCGGGCCCCTGCTTGGGACCAGATTGTATCCTGAATCGGATGGACCGTGGTACATCCGTGGGATGGCTGTGTGTTCCTTCTTCATGGTCGTTGTTGCAATCCTGGCGCTTGTTATGCGTATTCTGTTGCAGCGAGCCAATCGTGCTTCTCAGCCCTTATTCGACGTTGATGAAACTGGCCCCACTGGCCCTGGGGAAGAGCGTGACGAATTGATGGGTGGTGGTCGACGTGATGATCTCGAACACCATACTGGTGAAGAGCGGTTGGTGTATATCATTTGATATTCTTTGCATGTTAGATGAGTCTAGCGTTTTCTTAAATCATGGGGATCTCTATGAAGGTGCTTCTATCTACAATTTATTAGGACAAGAAAAAATAAGCTTTTGTGAACCAGTGTTTGAGAATTGGAAAGTGAGGCGATCCATATGAATTGATGAAAATTCCCATCGATTTTGTGCATTCTGATCTGGTATTTCATTTTGTAGCCTCATACAGGTGCTTTCCTTTGGAGGGTGGTGAGAGCTAATATTCCCTGATTGGGCAGAAGTCCTATTATGCCCCTTCATCATTCTGTCTGTCACCTGACATGAAGGCTCACCACTCATAAATGCTATTCTAGGAGCCATGGGATGTACTGGATCATGTGATACACACGAGGCTTATAGCGTAATATTATTGCTCTGCTTCGCTCCGCAATTGACAACCTTGGAAGCAGAAGCTTGGAATTGACTCCATCAGACCCTGGCTCAATTCATTATCATAATAAAAACAAGAGATTAATAAGTTAAAACGCTCAAAAGTAAGCACAGAATGAAAAGAGCCAAAAGAAATCAAAGTCGTTCGCCCATTTTAGCCCAGGTGTGATAAACCCGGCGCGAGCTCTGCGCCTCCAACGCCACGTAAACTTCCAAAGTCCAGCTTCATCAGCAGTCTATCAACGCCTGCTGGCTGCCGAGGCACATAGTGACCAGCACTGGGGCCCGTACCATCCACCTGAGAGCCTGGCCAGCCATGGGTGGAACGAGAAGCAAAGCCGAATCCCTCTGAGGCTCTATAATCATCGATATCGCGAAGACTTGCAACGAGGTTCTGTATGCCCACCTTGACTTGGCCGCGTGTGGCACGTAACTCTTCCCATATTTGCCGCTCCTCATGACCGTAATCAACTAGTGCATCAACGACACCCTCGTCCTCCTCCAGGTCCATGTTTTGTTGAATGGTTTCGAGTCGTGTGGTAAGTGCCACGAAGTGATCCACGCTTGTCAGGAGTGCACGTAGTGCGCTTGTGAATGGCACATCTGTCAAGAAAAGAGACTGTACTAGTGTTGACAAGTGTCGGCGATGGGCTATTGTCAAGGCCTCAGGGTCGTGGCGTCCCATTGTTGCTGGGCCAGCTTCGGTAAACGGCCCAGGTGAAGAAGCTCTGGATTGATGTTGAGCTCTGGAATATGATGTTCCAGGTCGAGATCCAGCCATAGAGGCAGGTGTTTGAGGCCTGGCTCCGTCTTGTACCCACTCACGAAGATGATGCCAGGATTCGTTCACAACCTCTCCTTGGAAGAAACCTCCGATCTCTGAGAGAATGAATAAACAAGCGCTGGCCGTTGCCCAGACGGGTCGCATTTGTCGAGTTCGAACATTGTCTCTCTCGCGACTTGCTCTTAGTCTGTTTTGACCAAAGGCACTGTTGCTTCGAGGAGGTCCCCATGGTGTAGGGTAGTTTCTCCGTAGAGTCGTGCGTTTCCATAGACCTCCGAGGCGCATCTGAGCTCGCCTAATCCCCAACAAATAGGAATGGATCTTAGAATAGATCGCGATGTCAGAGCCAGAGAGGAATAGGTCAAGAGGGGCGCGAACTTGCGCAGTTAGACAAGTCGGTATGGGGAATAGTAAGTCTTCAAAGGATACTTTTGATATCTCAGGAATGCCAGCTGGGCCCTGAGACGGAGTTATTGCCCGATCACTTTTTCGGTCGCTTACAGAAAGGCGAAGCAGTTCTCGCGCCAATTCCAGTTCCTCGTCCGCTGGGTCTTCTTCTTTCTGTAGCGAGAACAACTCTGCCCATGCATGAGCCAAAGAAGTCATAACATCACCTTCTTTGATGAGAAGTCCCTCGAGTGCGGGAATGCGGCCTGCAGGACCACGTCGCCGGCTTTCTTCAATCCGAGCATCAGCATGCGCTACCAGAGCTACAGCGAACTCACCTCGCCCCAGTAAAAGAAAGTCATGAAGTAACGTGAGCATCTCTAGAATCTTGGGAAGAGGCAGTAGCTTCGATAAAGTAGATTGGGAGAGTGAAAGACGAATTGCATCGATTGCCGTGGTTAACTTAGTCGGCGAGATGGGAGATTTCAACCCGGCAAGCTCTTCAATGTGCTCTTGATATAGAGTCACTGGAGCTGTTGAGATTCCTTTGGATGTTTTCCGCTTCGCACGGACGTGATTAAGTGATTTCCCGATAAATAGTATTGAGGTCGCTGTTGGTGCAGAAACAAATTTAGGGAGGAGATCCGAGTGCATTCCAAATTGGGCATCATCTTCATCACTCGCTGCGTCCTCTTGAATAAAAAAATCGTCCTTCCCATACATGGGAAGGTTTCCATATAATACCCACATAGAAAGTTGCTTCATCCAGGCATTTTCGGCTGCAGCGACTGTCTGCACTGCCATCTCTTTGATATCTGCGTACCCAGTTTGAAGTTCTGAACGCAGGTAATCGATAAGTGCTGCTCCAGTGCACCCACGGGGTCGCCTGGCATCTTCTTTGTGTGGGTGAATGAATTGAACCACCTCCCACAGCCACTCCATGCGCCGAGTCCATGGCGCAAACTCTCCAACTATGGTCGACAACGGAACGATTCCCCAGCCCCCCACGTAGAGGCTGTCTTCGGAAAGTATAGCCTTTTCGACTTCAAGGACCTTCTTCTGAAAATCGCCAAGGTGAACATTCGCAATTGTCGTCGAGACCGATCGACAGATCACAGAACCGTGCGATGATGATATTTGAGAGGTGCGCGAGCGTAATTGAGCATGCAGTTGGCTTAGATGGGCAATCGATCCGAGGAGGACTTTTTCCGGAGGAGAGAGGAGGGGTAGATCATCTTGATTTGTCGTGGCCTTGCCGGGAGGATGGAAGAGGGGGGACGGCTGCCCAGAGAGGGAGAGGAGGATCTCGTGAAGCATCCTGGCTCAGGATCTCTGGATTGAGGTTAGTAGAATTTGGGGGAAATTATGGCGGGAAGCCCAACGTACCGAGAGCCGGGCCGACTTCCTCCTTCGCTATGCCGTTGCCAGTATAATAAGCCACGCCCAAGAAACTCGAAGCGACACATGTATGTGGGCGTGTAAACCAAGCTAGGTTAAACAATCAAATCCACGCGTCGAAGGGATCCACGAGCTGTTCCTCAGACGTCGTTCCACAGCCCGACCAGGCACAATGAGCCCTTTATGCGCCTATCCCCAACTGCAGGGACTCCTAGTGCACATAAACAAAGCAGGTCCACAATCGTTTCAAGTCTCTAAGCGCGACAGCAGAATCGCGGATCGTGGATCGTGGATCGCAACCCAACGCGGGGCATTAGTCAGCAGATAGCTTTGTCCCTCTTACGTCGACGGTCCCGCTTCATCGTCCCTTGCTCTCTCTTGCTCTCTTGCTCTCTCCCTCGCGCTTTTTCCTTCTATCACTCACCTATTCTGTACATTTCACTCAAAAATCAGCCGTCGCTGAGAAGATAACTAGGTACCTGGTACGCTGGAAGTTGCTGCTTGTTTTTATACACTCTGAAGGTCTTGCTTGCGGGGCAAGACTTTCCCTTCCTGATTTCCATCATTCCTTCCGATCTTGCTGTTCGAGAAGCGGCTAAGCCGACTAAACGCAGAGCGTCAGAAGACGATACCGTCGCTCGGCCTACCAAGAAAAATATGACAGTACGTCTGCTTTGAGTACGGAGCTACCCGGTCTTGCCACTGACTATCGATTCAACAGGACACCACGATGCAGGTGGATAATCCACAGGAGACTGTGGAGCTCATCAAGCATGGAGAGATTGACGAGTCTCTTTATAGCCGACAGCTGTGAGTATCTTCAAACCCATAAACCTTACCAAGACAAATGCCGACTGTTTCTAGGTATGTCCTTGGCCACGAGGCGATGAAGCGCATGGGCTCATCGAACGTCCTTGTCGTTGGCCTCAAGGGTCTAGGTGTTGAAATCGGTATGTATTAGCCATGGTCGTTGATCATATAATATATTATGGACAGGTCTAATAGCCCAATTTCCAGCCAAAAATATCGCCCTTGCCGGTGTCAAGTCCCTCACTCTTTATGACCCCGCTCCTGTCGCAATCTCCGATCTCTCTTCCCAATTCTTCCTCCAACCGCAAGATGTCGGCAAACCACGCGCTGAAGTCACCGCTCCCCGAGTCGCAGAACTCAACTCATATGTCCCTGTAACAATCCATGAGGGCACAGGCCTCGTCGATAACCTTGAGCAATTGAAGCGATACCAGGCGGTGGTTTTGACGCTCACTCCCTTGAAGGAACAGCTCATTATTGCCAACTTTTGCCACCAAAACGGAATTTATGTCACAATCACCGACACTTTCGGTCTCTTCGGTTACCTCTTTAACGACTTCGGCAAGAATTTCACCGTTGGTGATCCGACTGGGGAGGAAGCTGTCAGTGGTATTGTCGCCGATATTGATGAGACTGGTTTGGTTTCTGCGCTTGATGAGACTCGGCACGGACTGGAGGATGGTGACTTTGTAACGTTCACTGAAGTCAGAGGCTTAGAAGGGCTCAACGACAGTGCCCCTCGCAAGGTTACCGTTAAGGGACCATACACTTTCACCATTGGCGACGTATCCAGCCTCGGCTCTTATAAGGGTGGCGGTCTTTACACCCAGGTGAAAATGCCAAAGTTTGTTGATTTCCAGCCCTTATCCGAACAGATCAAAAACCCCGAGTTCTTAATTTCCGACTTTGCCAAATTTGACCGACCCGCTCAACTTCACGTCGGAATTCAAGCCCTCCACAAGTTTGCTGAGGCCCAGGGTGGCCAATTACCTCGCCCACACAATGATAGCGATGCCCAGGAGGTCCTTAAAATCGCCAACGAATTAGCTGCCGCCGAGGAAGAGAAGGTGGAGCTGGATGAGAAACTTATCAAGGAGCTGAGCTATCAGGCTCAGGGTGATCTTAATGCGCTGGCCGCCTTCTTCGGTGGTAATGCCGCTCAGGAAGTTCTTAAGGCCGTGTCTGGAAAGTTCCAGCCTGTCCACCAGTGGTTGTACTTTGATGCCCTTGAGGCTCTCCCTGCCTCAACCACCCGTTCCGAAGAAAGCTGCAAGCCTCTTGGCACCCGTTACGACGGTCAGATCGCGGTGTTTGGAAAGGAATATCAAGAGAAGCTCTCGAATGTCAGGCAGTTCTTGGTTGGCGCAGGTGCCATTGGATGTGAAACTCTGAAGAACTGGGCTATGATGGGTCTAGGCACGGGTCCCAAGGGTAAGATCTACGTGACAGATATGGACCAGATCGAGAAGAGCAACTTGAACCGTCAATTCCTCTTCCGAACAAAGGACGTTGGTCGTCTCAAGAGCGAGTGTGCCTCCGCTGCCGTACAAGCTATGAACCCTGACTTGAATGGCAAGATTGTGACTCTCCGTGATCGTGTCGGGCAAGACACTGAGCACATATTCAATGAAGATTTCTGGAACGGTTTGGATGGTGTGACCAACGCTCTTGACAACGTCGATGCTCGTACATACGTGGATCGGCGCTGTGTCTTCTTCCGCAAGCCTCTCCTTGAGAGCGGAACCCTCGGTACTAAAGGAAACACTCAGGTTGTGCTACCATTCATTACCGAGTCTTACTCTAGCTCTCAAGATCCTCCAGAGAAGTCATTCCCCTCCCCATGTGTACTTTGAAGAGTTTCCCCAATCGCATCGAGCATACCATTGCCTGGGCTCGTGACCTCTTCCAAACCTATTTCGTTGGCCCGCCAGAGTCGGTCAATCTCTACCTTTCGCAGCCCGACTACATTGAGCAGACGCTCAAACAAGCTGGGAATGAGAAGCAGACTCTGGAGCACCTGCGTGATTTCCTGGTCACTGAAAAGCCCTTGACATTCGATGACTGCATAATCTGGGCCCGCCAACAATTCGAGGCGCAGTACAACAATGCTATCCAGCAGCTGCTCTACAACTTCCCCCGGGACTCCAAGACATCATCTGGTCAACCGTTCTGGTCCGGTCCTAAGCGCGCACCGACACCCCTGAAGTTCGACAGCTCAAACCCTGCGCATCTTGGTTTTGTGATTGCCGGCGCTAATCTACATGCTTTCAACTACGGTATCAAGAGCCCCGATACAGACAAGGGATATTACCGCAAGATTGTCGACGACATGATTATCCCTGAATTTACCCCCAGTTCGAGTGTGAAGATCCAAGCCAATGACAGCGACCCTGACCCCAACGCTCAGTCTGGTCCTTCGAACGACAGTGAAGATATCCAGCGTCTTGTGGATACACTCCCCTCGCCCAAGGCTCTTGCCGGCTTCCGCCTACAACCGGTTGAATTTGAGAAGGATGATGACACCAACCACCACATCGACTTTATTACTGCAGCTAGCAACTTACGTGCAGACAACTATGAAATCCCTCAAGCAGACCGTCACAAGACCAAGTTCATTGCTGGAAAGATCATTCCTGCAATTGCTACTACTACTGCTTTAGTCACTGGACTTGTGGCCATTGAGCTTTTCAAGGTAATCGATGGAAAGGATGACATTGAGCAATACAAAAACGGCTTTATCAATCTTGCCCTCCCATTCTTTGGCTTTAGTGAGCCAATCCCCAGCCCTAAGGGCAAGTACTTGGGTAAGAATGGCGAAGAGTCGATTGACCGTCTTTGGGATCGCTTTGAGGTGGATGATATCCCTCTTAAGGACCTGTTGAAATATTTCGAAGACAAAGGACTGGAGATTTCCATGGTCAGCTCGGGAGTGACTCTCCTGTACGCCAGTTTCTACCCTCCAGCGAAGTTGAAGGACCGTCTCCCTTTGCCGTAAGTTCAACCCCTGGAAACCCGTATCGCACTATATAATGAGGTACTGACACAATATAGAATGAGCAAGCTTGTCGAAACAATCAGCAAGAAGCCTGTACCTGACCACCAAAAGAACATCATTTGCGAGGTGACTGCGGAGGATCAGACGGAAGAAGACGTGGAGATACCTTACGTGATGGTCAAGCTTTCAAAGTAAAGCATAACTATGGAGGCAATAAAATAGACTTATCATAGGAGGAAACGGAAGTGGATTTACGATCATTCTCAACGAAGCCTAGATTTCTCATCTCCAATCACATGCCACCTTGCTCTGAACTTAATCGGCCTCAAATAGTAGAGTATCATATCTAGCCAATGCAGGATGGACCATCTCTTTTTAGTTTGTACAGTCAGAGTTGAATCAGAGATTATTAACTCCTAAAAAATCATCTCCTTGTAGTCAAGAAGTGGTTGAGTCGATGCTTTGTCAAAGCTGACGGAGTCGATGAGTAAGCTCGGCGTCATGCCCCGCAGCTTCAAGAGCTTCTACTTCTTCTCATCGCTTCTCCAGCTCGAATTTTATAAGAAGCGCCAAATCTGCTGATGTTTCGCTCCCTCCTGGGATCATCTTCAGTGTATTGTTTATCACGCCCGCCATTTGTTGCGCGATCCATTATCCCATATTCACCAACGAGAAGCCCAAAGCTTAGGACTATGGCGGTACCTTACACCCCGGTCGATCCTATACATTAATCCTTGCTAACTAAACCCCTAGACTTCAACTCCTTCAAAAATCACCGACTGGGTGGCCCCCAATGATAAGTCGGGCGAGTTCAAACGACAGCAATCTGTCTTCCGCAACTTCATCTCGCGCGAGGCTGGCGCGGAGTTTCCTCCCGAGAAGGGCCGATACCATCTTTATGTCTCCTACGCATGCCCGTGGGGTAAGGCTATCCATTAACAGATTTCTAGCGATATTCTCATGCTAATTTTCTATCAGCTCACCGGACATTGATTACTCGCAAGCTGAAGGGGCTAGAGGATATCATCTCCTTCTCATCAGTGCACTGGCACATGGGTGAACAAGGTAGGTGGAAGTCAGTCATGTTGAAGACTGAGCCCTAGCTAAACTCGCACTAGGATGGCGATTCCCTACACCTGATGAGAAGTTGCCTGGAGAGAACTCTATCCCGGACCCATTGCACCCAGACTTTACGCATATACGCCAGGTCTACTTCTCCAACGACCCAAATTATGCAGGCCGATTTACCGTTCCTTGTCTTTTTGATAAGAAGACCAAGAAGATTGTTAGCAATGAAGTATGCAAATATTCAAAATATCACATAAAAGGCTTGCGCAACTAACTCCAGACAGAGTTCCGAGATCATCCGCATGCTCTACTACGAGTTCGATGACCTCCTCCCCGAGCCATACAAGAGCCTCGATCTCTTCCCGCCTGCTCTGCGAAAGGAAATCGAGGAGGCAAACGACTGGATCTATAACGACGTGAACAACGGAGTATACAAGTCAGGTTTTGCCACAACCCAAGAAGCATATGAGAAGGCCGTGACGACTCTCTTCAGCTCTCTTGACCGAATTGAGGCGCACCTGGCCAAACAGGCCACCGTTTCCCCTTTCTACTTTGGCAAAACTGTCACCGAAGCTGATATCCGGCTCTTCACCACCATTATTCGCTTTGACCCAGTCTACGTGCAGCACTTCAAGTGCAATATCCGCGATATTCGTTCCGGATACCCGGCTATTCACCGCTGGCTGCGTGGTCTGTACTGGGATCTACCTGCGTTCGGCGAGACTACCCAGTTCGAGCATATCAAGTTCCACTACACTAAGAGTCATAAGCAGATTAACCAGTTTGCTATCACTCCTGTTGGGCCTGTGCCGGACATTCTGCCGAAGGATCAGGAGGTCAACGTTGTGAAGTCAGCTTAAGCGATTGGGTTAATTTCGCGATGTATCTGAAATATCTAGGTTTATGATCCACACTAGTACAAATTCTGCAAGAAAGTGGATTTCTTAAATAATTTTTTTTTTCCGAATTTATGTTTGGTTCTATCAAGCCCCTCTAATCAACCACAATAAGCCAGCCCATGAGGTGCACACAAGATTTAGAACGTCATTGTCCAATATACACAAAATAAAATGAAAAACTGGCTGTATAATATTAAGCCTCGACGCCTTGCCATGCTATGATATGTTGACGTTTGAAAGTTTGCTTTTCGCAAAGGATCCCATAACATGATGCAAACGGACATGTTCATGGATCAACCAAAGATGCAAGGCCAGCGAGGATTAGATGCTAAGATAAGTAGAATTTGGCATCCCAATGAAGCAACCGATCGCAATAAGAGCAAAGCAGATTCGATGATGAGATATGTGGGACGTCGCATGATAGCGCGTCCGATGACGATAACCTGTAGGGGGTATCTTTGTTCAAATGGCTCTAGATGGAATAAATGCAAGCGAATATCGGTTAGAGGGAGGGATGTTGAAGGAGAAAAAAATATATGTCGAGTTGTAGATAGAAGGGTTGTGGGAGTAGTCGATCATTTGAGACCCAAAAAGCGCTTCGAGTTCTCGTAAACCACGTAGCTGATAGAGACTGCCGGGGCGACTTTCAGTAGGTTGGGAGTGAGGCCCTTGTAAAATCCACGAGGTCCTTCAGCTTGGAAGGTTTTTCTTGCGACGTCGCCGATACTAGTGTATGTAGTCGGGTGAAGTACAGTGCCTTGAGCTTGCATTCGAGTTCGAAGAACGTTCAGCGGGTATACAACAGAGGCACTGAGACCTCCGCTGAGAGCACCAATGGCTCCAGTAACAAAGTTGTTGAGGGGGATGTCGTCTTCGTGACACTTTTTGGCGCGAGCTTGGCGAGCGAGGAGAGCTCGTTTAAGATATTCGAAGGTTGACAGGTCAATGGCGGCATAAGGGAACATTCCGATAAGACCGAGGGGGAGTCCACGGAAAAAACCAAGCAAGCCGTTCTGGTTAATCATTTTCGCAGCAGTTGCTATGATAAGCTTGTTTCCTTTAAGTCCGCCTTGCACTGTTGAACACTGCATGCGACTAATGACAAAGTTAAAAGGTATTTTCTGGATCGAGTTCGATCTAAGCTCACAATTTCAATGTATCAAGAGGATACACAAAGCATCTGCCATGTTGTTAGATAAAGAGACTAAAGACGGGGTCATCTTCCAAGGATAACATACTGGGCAACCATTCCTCCAATACCACCGGACAAAAATTGGGACACTGGGCGGAGCCGCTTAGGGTCACCATGGCCCTCCAGCCGAGCGAATGCGCGTTTCGCAGACTGCAATATGTTAAACCCCAGTGTGGAAGTATATTGCAGGGAAAATAGATACCTCGTAAGCCCCAAATTTGATAGCAGATTCGGGCATGACCTTGACAACGTTCAAGCCATTTCCTGGGTAAATGTGAGTTGGGAGAAAAACGTATTTGTCAAGTAAAAGACAAACCTGCGAATAAACTTCGGATACCACCGGCGGACCAAAGCTCTTTCAGGGCATCGGCGAGACCTTTTGAAGCTTGACCTGCAGCAGCCATCGGCGCTCCATCCTTTGCCGCATTCGAAACCGCAGTTTTGACGCCACCAGTAGTCGCGATAAGGTAAACTTTGAGACGATCGAGAGGCGCAGTAGCTGTTCGGGAGACAACGCCCGCAATGCCACCGGCAACGAAGTAGCCTAGTTGAGG
>KZ118884.1:22759-33166 GCA_002153405.1 Mycosphaerella populi pn0402 | reverse complement strand
CCTTCCGGGTTTAGATTGCCCGTGGCCGTGTAGTAAGATAGGACAGCGCGTAGGTCGGCGGAGGAATGGAGAGAAAGGAAGAGGAGAAAATCCCTTTAAATCGAAAAAGTTGTCAGTGAACAAGCACGCTCGAGTGGATGTGGCTGTGGATATTTTGGATTTCGAGTGAACGCACCTCCATTCCGTATAAGAGATAACCCCGTCATTATTTTTGTCAACCTCAGCAAAGAAATGATCCAGTCGAGCGCTGGACACGGTCACTCCAGATTGAGCAAACGCGCTACGCAGCTCGGCTTTATCTATTTCGCCATTCTTGTTGCGATCGATACGCTGGAACATCTGCCAAAGCCCAGACTCGGTGTGATCGATAAACGCTCGGAACTCTGGGTTACCCGGTATTAGGGATCGATCCTGACGGTCGGCGCGCCCATGGGTACGGGCGTCAGGGTAGGAGGTCATCTGTATTTCTCTAGACTCACCATCGTAGTCTATCCGCCCATCGCCATTCGTATCAACCTCGTGCAAGATATTTTGCACCATCGCATCTGCATTTTTAAGCGCTGCAGCGTGTCAGACGAAAGTATTCCACGAAAGTATTCCCGGGGGAAACATCGAATCACTTGTTACTCACGATGATCGATCTTGTTCAACCCTTTCTTGAGACCAGCCAAGTCGAGGTTGCCGTCCTTGCGCACATCGAGGCTCTCCCAGAGACGGGCGATCCGGACATCACGCTCGTCCTTTGACTCGCCGGGTGCCATCTTTGAAGGAGTTTGCTATTGAGCACCCGGCATCCTTCGAGCATATGGGGGGGTGGCGGAGAAGATCAAGTCGACATTCGAGGAGATCGGAGGCGGGGAAGAGAAATCAACGGGAGGTGAAAATGATTAATCGGAGCGCGATCATTGCTCCGGGGTTGGATGGTTCCTAAAGAGGCTTAACTCCTGGTTTCTGCCAGTTGTTGACGCCATCGAAGTCGGGCACGGGACCAGGGCTGGACCCTAAACCCCTTTGGGCTTCTATCAAGTTGGTCATCCAGTTCTCCCATGCGCCTATACCTAGTGAGTGTTCACTTCATGCCCGACTATGGCGGCCAACTATTGGGTCTCTACCCAGCGTCGGCATTGGTTGTTCTCGCGGGAGAAACTCGCCGATGTTCGGGAAAGACTCCGAGACCGCGACCAGGTCGCCCATTCGCAGTACCAGCTTCCCGATCAGCGCCTCCTCAATATTTACTTTAATCAACGTATGGCTGTAAATCTCTCACCTGTATAGCACGCTTTCTAAATAATGAACAGAGTTGATCAAGCTGGGAAAACGGATGACCACCCGACAACAGGCCATTGCAACGGCACAGGTCTACCTCAAGCGGTTCTATACCAAGAACGAGATCCGCCAAACGAATCCCTATCTTGTGCTCACCACCGCCTTCTATCTTGCATGTAAAGTCGATGAATGCCCCCAGCATATCCGCTTCGTCGTGGGTGAAGCGCGGGGGTTATGGCCAGGTAAGGCTCGTTACATACCATGGCTTGCTCGTACCCAGTTCTACAAGGCTAACTTACTTCCACCAGAGTTCATCACACCAGATGTTGCAAAACTGGGTGAATGTGAATTCGCCTTGATCTCCGAGATGAGTTCGCAGCTTATTCTGCATCACCCTTACCGCACCTTAACCGAACTGCAGCCGGAGATCCCGCTAAGCTCGGATGAGGTCGCGCTAGCTTGGTCCGTGATAAACGACCACTATCTGACCGATCTTCCTTTACTTCATCCACCACATGTAATTGCTATCATGGCAATCATCGTCGCTGTGGTGTTTAAACCTTCTCACTCTGGTAACTTTGGAGGTTCCGCGCAGTCAGCCTTGACAGGCGCTATGCGGGAAGGAGGTGGCGTGAATATGCTCGCTGCACTTTCTGATAAGATCAGCTCCGGGCCTCCTCGGATGCAAAAGCTAGTCCAATGGCTGGCCGAGAGCGAGGTCGATATTAAAGCAGTCATCGAGTGTACCCAGGAGCTGCTCTCTCTTTACGAAATATGGGAGCAATACAACGAGAAGCAGTGCAAAGAGCTGATCGGACGCATGGTCAAAAGCAAGAATTTGGATAAATAAATGTACAGACAGCCACAGTTTCGCACGGGTTTTAGCGATAGGTTTCCGGCGTTCCAGCATCTTCTTTTATTATGGGATCAATATTGCATATCCAGTTGGCATCAGCGGTCTATTTCATGACGACAAAGAATTACGTTCATTTAAATGAAATATAAAAATGCTTCTAATACTCTTTGTTCGCATCTATCTCCAACCCCACTTCCACGTCCTCTATTAAAAGTCTTTTTCCAAGGCAATGCTAATCTTGCCGTTCACCTATCCATCTTCTTTTCCCCTCTACCTCACCGTTATAGAATTCATGTCACTCTTCATATTATTTTCATTTGCCCCTCCAGTCAACCATTTTTGGGTTTTCTTCTACCTTGAAGCTAAATTGTCATTATCAATTGCTCCGACTACTATGCCCAGTATTTCACCCGCAAGAGAATTTCACGCTGACTGTTCATGGCAATAAGGGCTGAAATTGCTGGTGTGGTGTACCATGTACCTTTGCGGTCCTTAGGAAACGGTATACCATCCAACCATTCGGTCCATTCGGCAGGAGGATGCTGTTCAGTCCCAATGGCAGTCTTTGGAATTGTTATGGGCTCACCGAGGAAACGGTGAGAAGTCGCTGCTCTAAAGCTGGTTTATATTGAGCAAAGGTGATTATGGTATTATTGTAAAGTTCACTTATAATCCTGGGAAATCTGGCGCGTCAACACGCGATGCCTGTTGTTGGGTACTTGGTGGTGTTGGTCCAGACATCACGATTAATCTGATATTATAACACGGTAATGAAGACTCAAGTGAAGTTGATAAGACAACAAGATGACCTCTGGATTGACTGCAAGAGTTTGTGGGATGTAGTGGAAGAATCTGTGAGGGTGAGTTGTTGAAGGTAAAATTCAAAATGGAAATACGTTTTGCTATTTTAATAAATAAAACAAATCTACACAACAGTTCCAGGATACCGGGCGGACCTGCTCATAGTGTGGACATGGTCTGTACATGGTCTTTACAACGCCGACCTTTTTTTTCCACCCCACTACCCATCACAACCAATCTGCCCTTTACCCTTATAATCCTCACTACCACCTCCACCTCTATACAGTAAGTTTCTACATATCCTCACTTAATATTTACAGGACTGATTATGAACTATGCAGATATGGCAAGTCAGCTACTAGACCCTCTTTATAACTATGATGGCCCTGCACCTGGGTTCAGGGGAAGGCGTGTAAAGGAGTTTTCTTGGCTTCGGTTCAAATTCGCGAAGATCAACCCAGATTCACTTTTATACGCGCTTCAGCCCATGCCACTTCTTCGAGAGCCTGGGCTGCGCGCGACAACAAGAGGGCAGAAAAGTGGATCAAAGGCTCGACAATCCTTGATAATGTCCTGGCTGAGGTTCGTCGACAAACAATACGGATTGAAGAGATATGGCAAATGAAATCGGAGGCCCAAGGAGCCCCAGATGCTGCTGATTGATATACTGAGTTTACAAAAAGAGAAGGGGGCAAAAGAAAGAAATGTACTTTTAATTGACCGGCTTTTCTACCGCCTCTGATCGTGTACCTGATTTCCGATTCAATGACTCCCACCCAATTCGGACTAGTAGCAAGTGGCTTCCCGTTTCTCTGTCGATCACTGTGGGGGGGGCTATTCCTGTCACCTTTGTTTCTCTCATGTTTTCAACATCCAACACATTTTCAACTTATCAACTTATCCCACTTTTCTACAAGTTTTCTACCAGACAATGGTGTCACTACCAGTGACGAATCCCTCTCCTACCGCCTCGACCGAACTATCATCCCCGACTTCCTCGTCAAGCTTCTCATCGCGAATCCCGCTACCCGCTCTAAAGGCGAAATTACAAGAAACAGTGAAAGCCAGAAGTACAGGTTACAGTCGGGTCTCTGCTCTCGTAGCCTTTTTTGAGGATGATGATACTGGAGCCCAGGAAGATGCCCGCAAACTTGAAACTACTCTGAAGGACATTCTTGGAATAGATACCACGATATTCAAAATCCCTCAGACTAGTATGATTCCCCGCTGGGACCTATATCAACAAGTACAACTGATCATCAGCAACTATCACGCCCCAACCCCTGGTATTCAGACTCTGTTCATATTTGCCTTCATTGGTCATGGAACGCTCGGCGGTTCCCAACACCAACGCGAAGTTTTATTTACTGCCAAAAATGGAAAATATATCAGTTGGCAGCAACTCAGACATTCGCTATTGGGACAAGATCAGATAGACGTCCTTGCTATCCTGGATTGTTGTCACTCAGGGCTGATAGAACCTCGATTACAAGTGCCCCAAACAATCAGAGTTATGGCAGCGTGTGGGGCCGCCGAACAGGCTCGCTCTCGACAATCCCGAGCAACATTTACCCAGAAACTATGCGCTGAGCTCCGTCGAGTCCCTAATTTCAATCATACCTCTATTACTGTTGATGCGCTGCTTGAGAAACTCCGCGTCAATATCACAAAAGGCTCACCAACCCCGCGCCTTCTTCATACTGCAGGAGTGAAACCTATTATGCTTCATTTCAAGCCATCTCGACTCCCGCAACCAGTGCAGCCTAAAGCCGAGACTCAAAATCTGCTAGTCAAGCTTACACTCACCGGGCCTGAAGCAGATAATCTTCAAGATTTTCAAAATTTTGTCCTGGGCCTCCCAGCCCCCTTTCATGTTCGCGTCTTCGATGCGTACAAAACAGATAAATCCGTCCTTCTGCTTTTACGGATGACGTGGCAAACATGGGCTAGACTAGCAAGCAATCTTGATATGAAGCCAATCGGTGTGATCATTGGAGAATCTCTAATTCACAAACCTATTTATGATTCACCATTAGCTTATGATGTCCCTCAGGTTGATGAGAATCTGTCGTTTCGAGCTCGTTCACCCCGCAAAAATGGCTGAATTCTGTCTTATTATTCTCTTTGCTTATAGAAGGCTAAGTCTAGTGTGGTATTATGTGTCGGTCTCGAGGACATGAAGCGATTATTTGGCCAGACTGTGATGAGACTGGGGTTTTGATAGGGTTTGAATGGCCAACGAGCGATAAATATTTTTAGTTTCTCAATCCAAACAATGACAGTTCAGACATAAAAATTGACGCTAGCATTTCCAGTCGTTTCCAATGACAAAGCGTTGGATTCAAGCAGGATAACGGATAAATGTGCCTGGATATTGACCAGAGTCAGTGTCCAAGATCTGTATTATACTATTGAAGAATGTGCATGCTGAAGTCTCTAACTCCCACCTGGGCAGAAACCTTGGAAGAGCTTGTAGGAGTATAGGACCGTTTTCATTCCGGATGTCATATAAATGGATGCATTAGTTCGAGATTCAAATATACGGGAATTTTATGGGTTCTGAAAATAGTTAAGTCATTACCAGCTTTTCAACTCTGGGTGTGCTGCTTTCCTGATCCCCACAGAAAGTTACCCAGGTACCGATGATAATGTCACCTAATTCAACTGAACCCGGAATGGTGTTTGTGACCCCGGGGTATCCAGTCATCTGGAAAAATCGGACCCAAGGGAACTTTGCAAAGAAGCTTCATGAAATATTTAATGAAATACATTCAGCACGAAAATTAGTCAGGGGATTGGTGATCTTAATATTATGATTCTTAGGGTAGGTACTCTCATGTGCTCACCCTATGTTCACCCACACTCACCCCTCTCACCCCCAGTCTCTAGAAGTCTCACCTATATCACCCACACTCACCCTAACATGAAACGCGGTGCTATTTTTCCTCAGCTTATCCAATACGCTGAAGCCTTGCGGCGGTCTCGGCTGCTGGTATGTAATCGGCATCCGATCAAGGCCAAAAATTCTCTCAGGCTGTTAGTTCGCTCTTCAATTAAAACCATTTGATCACGTTGGAGACGACGTTGGAACCTCTTGGAGGGATTTTGAATTACTTCCCCTATCATGTCCATGCCATGCTAGATTTATTGCTAAAGATCAACTGTGGATTAGAAAGCATGAAACCCATGTTCAGGATTCAGATGGGCTTTTACTAGGGAAGAAGGAAGGTCGGAGCGTATCTAAAGGTAAAATCTTCCAAGGTTCTCCACTAAGCTTGGGCGAATTCGGCCACTATGGGGTATCTAGTCTGTTACGACGGTGCAGTCAGGCGAATGATTCCATGCCACTGGAGATTTTCGCGTGGAGGAACAATTTCTTGTGAACGAACGTGAACGAAGAGAAAAGGACCATGACAGGCATATGTTGTTTGTCTTGATAGTAATAATCCATCTATATATGGTGTCTAGATGAATTGCATCCACATCTCGCACAACAGTAAGTTGGTGAAAGATCAAGATAACGCCCATAGAACAGCCGTCTCCTATATTGTACTGTCCAAAGTATTGGGCGTTCTCGATATCATACTCTACATCATTTACAGACATGAATCAATAATCATCAAATTTGCAGAGCACTTCGATTGATAGTGGTCAATCACTTCTAAGCATCTAAATATAAGCCCATGCGGAACTCCAGTAATCTTAGGTTGCGTAAATGGGTCAGTGCTGCAGGATGTAATGCATGCAAGTACATTAGCATCGTGGGCATTTCAACCAGGATCTGACACCTCGAGGCCGAAATGATCACCAATATCAGCATGAAATCTTTGAAACCTGCCTACGAAGTTCGGTCAGTATCGCAGGTCCCTTGCGTGAATGTCTGTCAATGTCTGGGGAAGCTGGCCCCCCTCGCCGGAAGGGTGCATAATGCGTGGTGAGCTAAGCTTAGAAAGGTGTCCACGCAGGGGGGGAGGGGGGCCGAAACCGCCATGTCATGCCCTGCACCTCCAGTACTCGCATGGACTTGGACATGTCAGCTGTAGAAAGCTTTCAAGCATAGGATAGTTTCGGAGGGAAAAGGGTTGATAGGCTTGGAGCCAATGCTACTCTAGGTTTCAGGATGTGCAGACCAGTTCGCCCGGAAGGAGCGGTGAACCTGGGTACGGATGTACAAGTACCTTGGGTACACACGCGCCCCAGCTTTGCAAACCATGAGATACGGCCTCCAATAATAGCTTTGATCCCAGGATCTGCTAAACTACGAGATTAAGCACTGTGTCTAATGGGACCTACAGTAGCAGAGCGGCGCACAGGGTCCCGGCAAGGCCGAGCCCCGACCGCAGCCATGAAGGAGTAACCCGCAGGTAAGAATAGATCAAAACACCAGGGGTTGTTCCATCAGGCGCCCATGGGAAGCTCCCACCACCCCCAAGCGTTCCGTCTTCCCGTGCTACTGTGGAACTCGAAATCAGATAGAATCTCCAGAAAACTGGATCTCCTCTCGAAATTATCCATCAGTGGGACCTGCACTGACAAGTGTTCGGCTGCGTCCCGAAGATCCTCCAGTGACTCACAATGCTACGCCAATCCTCAGCGCTTACGGTGACCAATTTTTCTGGTTTTGTACGAAGTGCACATTGTTTAATGTGGATCCAGCGATGGGGGGATGGATTGTCCGTTTCGGGAGACGAGGGGGGACCGCGTTGAATAGATGAGCAAGTCAGATCTTGGGGAACCAATAACCCAAATGCCAGCGGGGCCTGCACCTGCAGCTAACGTCGTGGCGGATTGGGAGAAACCTCCAGATGATCCAGGCTTGAACAATCCTTGTGGAAAGATTGAACCAAAAGATTGGGGAATCCCACCCCGACATCCTATCGAGGAGGTGATCGACAATCAGCAACACCACAGCCGGGTCGAAGAATGTGCGCGGAGATCCTGGAGAGCATTCAGAAAGTCTTCTCGAAAAGCCAAGGATGGGAAGGGAAATTCTCCTGCATGCATTAGTGCTAACCAGAAGATGAGGTTGCTAGCAGGAGACTACTAAAAGCGCTAACTCGTACCCGCACCACCCAACTGCACCTCCATGCACCTATTGCAGGAGTGCAGAAGGTTCTTCGCCCCAATCCCCAACCTCCCTCCCCACGAGTAGATCGTACCTGTGATGTCCGGAAAAAGAGACCAAGGGTGGCAGGTCAACGTTCCCACGAGGTAGAGAATGATGCACGGAAGACAGTGGAGTCCAGATATGGAGCATAGTTGCAATACTCATTGTGCCTGGAGAAATCCAGGAACAAAAATAGCGCCGTAGGAACGTTCTTTGGGTCGTCCCTAGATCAGGGAGGCGATGCTCACGCTGCCACAGCCCCAGTAAGCCCTGCGAGCCCTGCGAAATTCGGGGAGGATTCTGGGAGGGGGAGATCTCGTCACTCCTTGTCCCCATTCGGCTTAGGGTGCATTTGTCGACGACGTCACGTTTTAGCAGACGAGCGGCATTTGGCAGTGGGCCGATTAAGCTCCATCGACGCTGAACAGGGGTTATGATTGGGAGAGGCCGAGCCACATCCTCGTCGCTCCTCGTTTCTCGCCACCGACGGCAGCGCTCGGGCGAATTTGGTTGGTGCGTGACCCTCGCTAGCGCCTTCCGTTCGGTGACAATACTGATACGCTAGCCTCGTTATTTTACGGCCGATCGTCAACAGAGTACCGCCAACCACAGCCCTCTGACTCCCCCTCCTGCCTGCTTTCTGCCTGCTTTCTGCCTACTTTCTGCCTACTTTCTGCCTACTTTCTGCCTACTTTCTGCCTACTTTCTGCCTACTTTCTCTGTTTGAGCTTGTCACCTGATCCTTCCGTGACAGTACTGTTACCATTTCCCGCCTTCTCAGCCCCAAAACACCCCTCTTTTCTCTTCCGTCTCTTCCTCCCACACATCTCAGCAACTTCAATTCTCGTTCTCCCCATATTCCACCAACTTCTCGACTACTCTTTTCGACTCTTTTCCTTTCGTCATAACTCTCTCGACTCATTTCCTTGTTTTTTGGGCGCTGGATTCTCCCGATTACCCCAATTACTGCTCTTCATCATGTCTGCATTCATGTATTCCCACCAACAACAACACCACCACGCACACCACGGTGCTCACATCCCCTCAAATAACCATCATGGCCGAACCCGTCGGGGTCCCAAGATGGGCGCTCAGAACTCCCAGCGTCAATTCCGTGGTGTCAAGAGCATGCGAGAACTCGCCGAGGCTCCCGCTGTGACTGCGTTCCGTGCTCGTTTCGAGGCCGGTCGCTCTTTCGATCTGGACGATGACCTGGAGTTTTGCCCCAACCTCCTAACCGATGAAGATGTATGTTGATTATTGGACGCCCCTTTCCTGGACTGATCGCCCTCGATCGCCTCATCTCCCTCTCCCCTGAATATCCACCAGTGTCGGAACTTTGCAAATGGCCCTGTTAACCCGTTGCGGCAGCTCCACTCCATCCACTCTGCCTCTTCCGACCGGTCATCGCTTTCCAGCGGATCTCCCGACACCTCACCCCTGCAGCACCAGATTCAACCCGTGCAGCAGGTTACTCCCGCCATCTCCCTCTCTCCCGCGCAGGCCAACTCCTATGTTCACGGAGTTGCCGGTAATCATAATCACCCCAACTATCAACAGCCTGCCAACCGGACCCGCAAAGTCATCCCTATCGTGAACCCCAACACTGGAATGACTTTGGCTAGCCCACCCTCGTCGATCGTCCCAGCGATGATGCAGACAGCTCAGCGTCGATGGTGAAAACGTTTTGGTTTCTCCCCAATTTAAAAAAGCGGCGCTAGCGCCCCTATCTTCCTACGCCCTAGCGGCATGTTTATTTGCACGTCACCTGAGTCTATCTGCATCATCGGGGTCCTATTACCGCAGGTCTTAATCATTTCTTCTTATTTGCATTCTGGTTTGATACGACAACTTGCATCCAACACGATTTCCGGAAATGGAAGAATATTTTCTCTTTCTCTCTCGGCGAACCGACCTCAAAAAAATCTTCAAAAATCTCGAAAATTCGCAAACCTCGAAAAAACGGCTTTGTACATACCAATACTGGACCACCCGCCGCTTTCACGACCTCTTCGCCATACATCTTAGATCCTTTGCGATGCTTGTTGCGAGCGACGGCGCCTACTATTTGATTATTAGCATCTCTACCTACTTTTTTCGACGATACCTGTGTCTCTCAGGAGGGACTCTCTTCTTCTTTGGCCTATGTTTTTTTCGGTTGGGCCACCGATGATGTATAGAACGTGCGGTGACCTGCTACTCATGCATGTCCCTAGGGGACAGGAGGAGTTTTGTTTTTCTATTGGTGGAGACCAACTCACCTACGCTGTGACTTATTGGATGATTTCCTCTTCTTGAATTTTGTTTTCTTTTCTCATTGGGTTTTTTTGGGGCGGGATGGATATCACATTTTCAAGGATTTAGAGGCGGAAACGAT
>KZ118884.1:2609-17489 GCA_002153405.1 Mycosphaerella populi pn0402 | reverse complement strand
ACCGATTGAGCTAGCCCGGCAGGGCTGTTGAAGGGCGACGTTTTCTTGACACCATGACCCAGGTTAATGACCGTACCGTGGAGACAGAAGGTGTTCTGCTATGCAATTACTTGCTGCTAACATTGGCGTCAACTCGAACCACAAATGCCAGGGAGATAACCCAGTGATTCCTGGTTTGATGACTTGGTCGGAAATGAACTGCTCTAAATCATCTAGTCACTCACTCGATGCTGGTCCAATAAGCACAAATCCGATAATCAGTTCAGATAGCTGGCAACGTGCTCAACATGTACAGTTCACGTTCCAAGGTTGGTAAAGTAGACATCAACACCCAGACCTTTTATAATTTGGCGCCTATTTAGATTAAATTCTCAAAGAGCTCGTGAACGGCTAAATCATTGGTTTTATTGGGTTGAGGACCAATAACCTCTCAACACATCCTCACTATAATCAAAATTCTTGCATAATAAATATTTCGTTCAACTACATGACATTGCTTACCCCGGACTTCAGTTCACGGCCCTTGAAGTTTCTTGCGTCCAAGGAAGGCACAAGAAATACATTCAAAATGAAAGTCTTGATCCATAATATTGATACCAAGCTCTTCCGGGACAAGTCTGTGCGGGTGAGCGCATTCAATCCTCAAATCTCCTGTATCTCAATGGCCTTGACCTCCAGACTTCTTTTTCTTTTTGCTAATATTCGTGGTGATTATGATGATGGTGTTGAGTGTCATGGTGCGCATTACTGTGTCCATGATCATGCTCGTGATGGTGAGAGCTGTGATGCTCATGACTGGGATCACGGGGCTGGTATGGCTGATAACCCTCACCAGTTTCACTTGCATCAAAATCTCTTGATCCTCCATGTGGTATGCCCCCAGGAATAAAGTTAGAGAAGGTAGAAAGCTTACTCTCGATCTTATTGATGTTAGACATGCCAGGAATTGGCAAGCTAGAGAGCTTATCCCACGGAAGACCAGAAGCACCATGTCCCTGTGACTGCTGGTGACCATGCTGTTGCTGCGGTTGCGAGAAGAATGACGAGAAGCCACCGGAAGAATGAGACTGGCCCTGGCCCTGGCCATGACCATGACCATGGGAGCCACCACCTAGCGCCGCGAATCCGCCGTGTCCGCCACCACCATGCGTATGGGGTACCCCGCCTGTATTGCGACCGGCTCTGACACCTTCTGAGCTGAGAAGATCATTCAAGGAGTGGCCATGATCGCGGCGATTCTTCACCCAGCGTTCTACTGTTTCAAACATATTGCGCTGGGCTTCGTTGTGCATATCACGGAACGCGGGGTGGTGGAAGATGCGCATACAGTCATTCAGGACTTCATGCTCTGGGACGTCGATGTGCTGCCAGGCATAGAGAACTCGGGGTGCAACATATTGAACAATAGCAGAGGCTACATGGCCAGCTGGTTCATTCAATATGTTCGCAAAATGATCCTTAGAAAGAAGGGAGTGGGTAGGGTCGGTGCAGTGGGGATCAGTCCAGGGTTCGTACTGATGTTTTCCAGAGGCATCAATAACACCGGATGATCCAGTCTGCAGAGACTTGGATGCGGCGTTGATAAGGGGACGAATGAATGGCGCAAGTAGGGACATGATGAAAACCGTCAAAGTTTCAGAGATCTTCTCAATAATGGCCTCAAGACCTGGGATTTTCTCGATGATGGCATTGAGCTTGCGAACCACCTTATCACGAAAAGCTAGGATGGGATAGATCTTGGCAACAGTATCCTGTGGATTAAAGTCTGGCATTCCTTGGAATCCTGGGCCAGGGGTTGAAGCTGCTGCATGAGACTGCTCATCGCCGGGACCACGGGTTTGGGAATAGCCCATGTGCGATCCTCGAGAGCGATTGGAGCTCTCCTGGGCCTCGGACATTTGCTTCAGATGCTCGGCTTCTGATACAAGATCTTTCGTTCCAGGGACCTTTCCGAGCAAGCCTGTGAGCGCATTCAAGGAATTGTTTCCCTGCGAGCTGTGCTCTGCGTCGCCGAGCGCAATATCCATTTCATTGACCTCCGACTGAGTGAAATGATCGGTTGCTTCACCCAAGACAGAGTGGAAGAAGTCGACCATGCCAAAAGTACCAGTGACCAGCGGGAAGATGTGCTTACCACGGACATTGATCTGTGTGGCGGTACCAGTATGAGGAAAGACACTATGGAAGCCCATCTCTCGCAGAGCGAGCTCGCAGTAATTACTATGCGCCGCAAAGTCCTCCAGAGTGTGAAGACCTTGGCCAAGACAGCGAAGGGCTTCACAAAGATCTTCTTCATGTCCCTTCCGTTCTCCGCCATGGGTATACATGCGGCCGTAGTGGATACTCCGAGCCAGACTGAACTTGACGTAGGCAGAGCTAGTTGCCCAGTCACCCCGTTCATTTGCAATATAGTTTTTCATGCCAGTATCGTGATCGATTTCCAATTCGATTTGCTTTACCGGACCGCGAAGTCTCTGGTCAAATTGACGTGCATCTTCGTTATCGGCATAGTCCTTGGGGTTGCTATAAATCAGTCAATGGAGGAGCCTAGCATCGAGTCAGGAGATGAAAAAAAGCGTACTCGATGTGCTCTTCAGGACGATAAACCCCCAGACGCTCCGAAGTAACTTCGAATTCGCCTGTCGCATAACCGAAGCTCAAGAACGAGAGGACCCACACAAGAATACGGATCGTATCAGCTTGGAGATTTTTCAGAGTCCCAACATCCATGGCCTGAGAGCTGTATTCAGTCAGGCTGGCGGTCGATAGTAGCTTAATATCCGCGAACCTATATACTCACTAATCACGTAGCCAATTTCCAAAGTAGACGCGTTTGATCATCGTTGTTGTCCATTTGTGGCCCGCGATGAACGCGATTTCCTTAAGCACATCTTCGATGTCGCCATGGCGCCAATTCTTGCCCTCCACTGCGGAGATAGAAGCAATGTCTAGCCAAGTTAGCTTGGGGACTCACCAACAGCGAGGTATAATTCTTACTGCCGGCACCAAATGCATGAACCTGAGGAAGAAGGAGCAGCAAGCAGACGAGCATGGCGGGGAGGCCCGCACGGAGGAGGGGCATAGTGGGCGGGGGAAAACAACAACCAGGTCGACTAAAATCGATGACAGGGATGGATATGAACAAGTGAGAAAAGGAGCCCTGGAGAGCCAAGATTCGACAAAGACGAGAGGCTTGAGAAAGACAAAAGAAAAGATCCTCCTGCAGACGCGGGCTGTGTTTGCAACTCGTCGATCTTGGCGGAGATCGCTATGACGTTCATTGAGGCCCCCGATCAGCATATGGGGATCTCTTTCCCTCCTACCTAGGTAATCCTTGATTTTGTGTTAATGCCTCTTGCCGCGTGAGAAATTGACAAGTCTTCACGCCGTCAGAAATTGAAGCATGTAGCTAAATTGAAGACGACAAGCGTATACCTAGGTAGGTGAACTGCTCAACCTCACAAGACATCGCCATGCCAAGAAAACGCCAAGACAATCGTGTTCCTGTGAACCGATATAGGGCTGTTGGGAAGAACGGAGATCTACAAATTGCTTTTATTTGGCGTTGAAACTTGTGCACATGTGTACCAGTATATATATCCATGGATAGTGAGGAATTCTTGAACCATGGAATCGCGTCTATGTGGCCCAAAAGCCCGCCCCGACCAAATTTCATGCGACTAACGCCTGACCCTGCCTACTTTCCAAGCGCTCTAGATAGGCTGAACTGTATGGGTAATCCACATAGCCAATGGCAGATTGCAAAACATAAAATGTGCTTCGGTTATACGCACTCAGCGGCAGACCCTCCTTCACTCTATACACAAGATCGGGGTTCGATATGAAGGATCGCCCAAAGATCACCATGACATCTCTGTTCGCATACTTTCCCTCCACTAGAGCCTGGGCTTCTTGAGGGGTATACCCGCCTGCGATAAGAATGGGCCCCTTCCATAGATCGTATACAAAATCTAGACTTTCAACATCTGCCACGTCCACAGTTCCAACCACACGAGACTCGATCAGATGCAGATAGGCGATGTTAGACTGGCTAGCTTTATTGACAAGGTCGGTATATTGAGGAATAGGGTCATCCATTCTCATGCCCTGGAATGTGCTCCATGGGCTCAGCCGAAGGCCAACACGTTGAGGACCGATCGCAGCAGCGACAGCTTTGATCACGTCGTGTGCAAGCCGAGAACGGTTTTCGATGCTGCCTCCATAATCATCCTCACGTTTGTTGCTGCCATCTTGAAGAAACTGGTCCAGCAAATAGCCATTCGCAACGTGGATTTCTACCCCATCAAACCCTGCGCGAATGGCGTTCTTTGAAGAATCCACAAAGTCTTGAATAGTCTGTCTGATTTCATCCAGAGTCATGGCTCGAGGCACAGCACTGTTACCATCAATTGGAATAGCACTGGGGGCCAGGATAGGAACACCCTCTTTGCGAGAAGTCTCGACATCGGCAGCCCGTCCCATCCCAAACAGTTGACAGTATATGAAACTACCTTTGCTATGAACCTCATCTGTGATGGTCCTCCATGCAGCAACTTGATCTTCTTGGAAGATTCCTGGTGCATGAGGAAAGCCGCCACAGTTCTTGGATGCAAATGTACCCTCGCTAATGAGCAGAGTGCCTGGTTCAACGGCTCGCTGACCATAATACTCCTTCATCAAGGCCGTGGGAACACGATTCTCAGTTGCTCGAAGGCGAGTTAAGGGAGCCATTCCAATTCGATGTTTGACTTCCACATCGCCTATTTTGAAGGGTTTGAATAGGCGGGATTGGGCCATTGTGGAAACTGGGGTGATTCTTTTTATTGATTTGTTTGAGCAATGGGGACAAAGCTTGAATATCAGCACTGGCTAACATCGAGACTTTTTATATCTCACATCTCGTAAGTCTCCGCGAGTCTCAAAAATATGAACCAGATGTTCTATACTGGGCAGCGAGATCTTTCCGAATATGGAGAGAAGATACTTCCTATTTAGGTTGGATCTCATAATCGTCCAATGAAAGATCGTTGCTTATGAAATAAGTGGAGAAATCAGCATGTACATTCGGTGGAATCAATGGACCGACAACAAATGTAGCCGAGAAGGATCACCTAAATGAAGCTGAACGCTAACCAAGCACCAGGCTGCTGAGCTGTTGATTACTATTCAGTATTTGAAATGCCAAAAGTTGTTCCGAGTGGGGCAGAATGGAGCACCCTTGGGGGTGTCCCTTTCCTGTCAAAAGCCGATAATATCTTCCTATGTTGATCAAAGAATTATGTACTGACAAAATTTTTTGCTGATTTGACTTGAAACATCCACATTAAGTGTGCATATCCTGATTAAAAGCCTGTGTTTCTTCCCAGAAGTGTTTTGTTTGGGCCATGAAAGCTTCGTCAGACCAAATAAATCGCCTAAGCAACTTGAGAAGAGTCGTCCATGATCTAAACAGACTACCAAACCTGGGCTTGCTGTCTGGATACAGAAGGGTAATATAACCTGCCCGTACAGCTCCCGCCGGAGAGAAGGCACCGCCGATATAAATGAGCCAGATCAGCAAGTCAAGATTATCTTCACATGTTGCGTCTTCAACTATTTCTTCAAGATGCCGTAGTAGCTTTAAAGAAAGATGAGACTAGTGAAATTAAGATTACTTTTCGTACTTTGTCGACGGCAAGTCAAAAAATTGGGGGTGTGAACCTACTGGTAAGGTTGATGTTCGCCAGACTCTGCAGCGTAACATGGTCGAGCAGAGATATGCTGCTATATGGCAGCAATCAGAGAGGGTTGAGTTCCTTGAAAGAGTGACCAGTCTCGATTGAATAGAAGCTTGATGATTATCAATATCTGCCATTGATATCGTATCTTCTCGTCCTAGGGGAACAGAGTCCCGGATGCACTGCAAGGCTGAGATGTCCTTAATGATTTCCACAAACTCATCGTCTAGTATATGAGAGTAAGGAAGAAATCCGGATGGCAGTGTATATGACTGCGGAGAATCAGGATCTCTTTTCCACTCAAACTCGGCAAAGGTCGTGTGGTCGACAACTCGGGTCGAACCTGTCATGACAGAGCAGTTTAAGTCAGACCTGCCCCTCTATCAGTTCAGTGTTTACTTGCATACTACGCATTCTTGGAAATTGTCATTATCTGCTTACCAAAATATAGCGCGTTTAAGGTTGTCGCTCAAATAGACCCGTTCTTTCTGGCATATATGAAGAAGCTCTAGTATCGCCCCCATATGCAGTTGAACTTGACGCGGTATCCCAATTCTTGCCTGGAAGCTCATTAGCACATCTAAATCAACAGATAGGAAGCGCTGAATGCCTCTGACGCAAGCTTCACAGACCTCTACGCAAGCGAGAAGCAAAATAGCCCCCAACGTGGACTCCGCAGTTGATTGTTTAGATGAGCTCATGTTAAGACGGATCGCACTCATAGCTTGACTTTGATATTGGAGAACTTTCATACTGCTGTGACCAGACGCAGCAGATAAAAAGGTAAGCATAATAGCACTTAGAAGCGCATAATCGTTTATCCCTCTCTGAAGAACAGAACGAAAGTTCAAGAGCACCAGCTCGTCAGGTACACTGAAAACAGGATTTACAGTCTGTTGGTTTTGAGCTACATACCACATTAGCTTCGATATTAGATGAGTTTCGCGGACAAGGATCTCACGACGCTCAAGCCACGCGCGAAGTGTGGATGACTCCGCAGTAAGCATTTCTACTGCACCAACACAGTCTGTAGACGGGCATATAAGTGGCCGAAGAATTTTCGATTCGCTCTCTCTCTTTTTTGGCTTTTGCTGAGACTGTTCTTTTGAAGATACCGCCCTGAAATTATTACCCAATGTCTGCTGGATCGTTCGCTTATTTTGAAGACCCCGAGTAACAGCATGCGACCGAGCTCGGCGCCTAGCTATCTGACTATTCCCATCTTGAACAGATATGAAGTGGAATTGGATATCTGAAAGACAATCGGTCGGTCTTTAGAGATGAGATGTTTGGGTTTCGTCGATTTGACTTACTCCGACTGGGGGTACTATCTGGCATTGAGAGACAAATTCGATGATGGCAAAGTTATTGATAATTTGGCATAAGACTTATTCATAGAAAGCGTCCAGATGCTAACATTAGTTTTTTTTAGCACATTTCTAGTGTTCAGATGTGGCGACGTTGGCCTCAAGCCTGGACGAAAGCATGTGGATTACAAATCAAGATCATGCGCGTTAGTTAACTTCTCCGGATGGAATATCATGGCCTTTTGATAAGCTAAATTCAACTTTTTCAATGCATGGGGGAGACCACGAGCAATAAGAATTATATGATTTCCAGAATACAGTTGAAAAGAGGGTCTCACAACATCTGCGCAATATTCATGTCGTTGTAAAACAGACTTACCATCTACAACTAGAATATGGGGACCGTGGATTTGACGCCGAGAATGACCGCTAATCGAAGCCAGAAACAGCTTCTTGTGCGACGAGCCGCCTACGACTATCTTTTATCAAACCAAAGTCATACAGGCAACTCTGGCTATCTTAGAATCCGATCTAACAATGACAGTGCGCCCTCACTAGGTAGAAGCTCTGGGAGATTACCATTCTTAGTTCTAGCAATAGTCTCTACAGACTGCTGTCTTATTTGTTGATATGGCATAGAGTTAGTATTCATTCCTCAATGTTGCAAAAGCTACTGTCTCACAGAAATTGATGTCGCTCGTCTGGTCCGTCGAACAGCGATCAGTCACATCTTCATCGAGTCGCCACAAGGGTCTGTTGCACACACCGCTACATCAGCTCTTCTAGCAATAGACCCCCAAATGCAAACCTTAGTAGCTCACATGTCTGAGGAGGCATTTCCCGTCTCCGCCCACGTTGTAGATGCTCTTGAAAAGATCCCAGGAAGTGGGGAACCGAGCGATAGCCCCTTCAGCTTGGCATTCGGGCAAAGCTTCTTTGAAAGGGAAGTCGCTAGGCCAGAGACGGTGGAGCGAGGGAGACGGAACAAGTCAAATGCGAAACTCCTACAAGTGGGGAACTTTGCCCACTGGATCTAAGGTCGTGGATGTCGGAGGTGCTGTGGGAAATATCTCTCTCGGAATTGCACAAGGCTTCGAGAGCTTGCAGTTTATTGTGCAGGATCAAGCGCCACTCGAGCAGCAAGTCAAACAAATAATATCCTCCTATCCCGAAGAAATCTCCAAACGGGTCACGTTTGTTGCTCACGATTTCTTCCAGCCACAGCCAGAAGATGCTCTAGGCGCAGATTTCCATGTTCTGCGTTATATTTTCCATGACTGATGGCTGGTCAGATTTTTACGGCAGAAAGATTTTGAAGAACGTGTTTCAGGCCATGAAAGTCCACAGCAAACTGCTCATTGCCGATGCTGTCTTACCACCAGCAGGTGTACTTCCCAGATGCCAGGAGGAGGTGCTCGGGAGCTTTGATATTGTGAGTGATATTTTCGCTTCTCTAATAAGAATGAACGCAATAACTAGCTTTATAGAGCATGCTCGTCCATCTGAATGCCCAAGAGAGGACGTTAGAAATGTGACAAAACTTGATCAAAGTGCCAGGGGAGGGAAGATGGAAGATGGAAGATATTATCAGTCCACCGAAGGGTGAACCTACCACCATACCCGACACCGGGAAAGCTTGATGAGTGATAGACCTTTCCTGCCCCAAGCGCAATGCCCTGTTCGTACTTGATAATGAGATTGAATTTAGTTCTTACTGTGACCTTGAGACTTGGAACCCCATTGGACTATGTGCACTCTAGTCTACGTCCCAGTTTGGACCAAACATCAGGTATCTTCCTGACGTTTAGCGCCCAATTATCTCTCCAATGGTGCCCACCCCGCGTCACATTCGCTAGACAAGATATGAGTTACAATACTAGCCTCTCAAGCAATACTACCTTGAACTGCTATCGCAGTATCCTACAATTGATCTCGGGACATGCATGCCAACGGCGAATCACTGCCTCCCATCAGAATTTAATCTCCAGCTGAGGCTCCAATGCGAACCCCATACTCATGCCACATGGGTTGCGAAGAGTTGCATTGCGGATCCACCGTAGCATCGCGATCGAAAAGTCCAGAAAAATGTCACAGTAGCAACCAGGGCTGCAACACCCCGCATCACATCTGATAAACACCCGCTTCTCCCCTCCAAACCCCATTGAATTCTCCAGCTTTTCCAACACCTCAACATGTCAACACCACACCTGGACGCCCTCCAGCGCGACGGCTTCGTCGTCGTCCGCAACCTCCTCACCCCCACCGAAATCGCCCTCTATCGCGACGCTGCTACAAAAGTCACCACCAAGACCCGCGCCGGCAGCTGGCCACACTTCCGTACCGTGCCCAAGCAATTCCCCCCCTGGCCCTCCACCCCGCCCCCGGCCTCCGAGGGCGGGATCTGGGGCGTCCAGCACCTCATGCACCCGGAGATGGAAGGCCGCGAGGCCTTCGCCCGCTGCTACTTCTCCGAACCCATCTTGCAAGTTGTCGAAGAGCTCGTGGGAGTGAACCCGCGCGCAGCAGGCGACAGCGACAACGAGCCCCTCGTGATGGAGCTATTCAACCTCCTCGTCGCGCCGGAGACGAAGGACTTCGAGCTGCGGTGGCATCGCGACGATATCCCCGAGACGGCAACGGCAGAAGAAGAGCTGCTGCAGCTGGCGGCCAAGTCACCTGGCGGGCGGCAGTCGCACGCGCAGTACAATCTGGCACTGTGCCCTGATGCATCGTTGATTGTGGTTCCTGGGTCGCATCGGCGGGCGCGGACCGATGTTGAGCGGAGTGCGGCGCCGTATGAGCCGACGCTGCCGGATCAATTGGTTGTTGAGTTGCAGCCTGGAGATGCGGTTTTTTATGATAGTAATATTTTGCACCGGGGCGTGTACAAGGGGAAGGCTGAGGGGGGAGAGGAGACGCGGTTGACGCTACATGGGAGTATTGGGTTGAAGGGGGAGGGGGATGCCGTGGGTGATGCGGAGAGGAAGAAGGTTCGTGCTACCGCTGTTTTGCAGCATGGGGTTGGTGCGTGGGTGCGACGTGATGATGCGGCGTTTGGGATCGGGGAGAGACCTGAGAAGATGAGGGCGAATTTGGTGGCTATGGGCTCTGGGGAGGGGGTTGGCTTTTCTTTGCAGGGTTAGATGAAAAACGGTTGACATCATCTCTATTATTCATTTGCATACTTTGGGAGAATAAAGGCATCTAGGCATAAGGCTGTACATATAAAATATTGAGATAATCGTGTAACTATATCTGCAGATGAATTCATATAAATCAAGTCATACGTATCTATTCGAATACACGCAGGAAGGTACACGAGAAGGTTCGTTCGAACAAATATGGAAAGGGATGCAATAGGACTTTGAATTGATTGTACACCACACTGTAAGAAATTTATTCCAAGGTTTATGCCGAGCTATCTATCGAAGTGTATGATGGATAATCTAGATGCTATTTGAGTGACCAACCTCCGAGCCTACTTGTTTCTGACATGTGACCGCATTATAGCTGAATTCTCGCTTGTCAGCTTTCTATTGAAGCCCAGTGGCTAGCTTGACACCACTTGGCAGTCCGAAGATCTGACCCCCATTATCCTGGTCACAAGTACCCAGGCCAGATTTAGCAGAAGCATTTAGGCAGACTCCATTGGCATTCTTCAGGTGACCGGTAAGATAGTGTGACCATGTTGTGCCAGAGCCACCTTCACACGATACAAGGGACAGCGACCCGTCCTTTGAAGCAGAAAGACACTTTGATGGATCTGACAGAGGGCTCAAGGTGATCTTCTCGCCAGGCCCAGCAACATTCCAGACTTGAGAATCGGCAGAGTTGCATGCATTGAAGCCAATGCTCTTCGAGGCAGTCAAGCAGTGACCAGAAGCAGTATTGAAGACCATTCCGGTAGGAGTGGTGGTCTTGCAGCTATGAGGTGGAGTAATACGAAGAACGCTAGTAGCGTGGCTATCAAGGCTAACCTCGACCGAGCCCTTGATGGTAGATTTGCCGCCGGTCCACAGATCGCGGGCGCTGTATTGGCACTTTGAGTCTAGGCCCAGCTGGGCAAGAGAGACAGTGGTATTGGCAGTGTTGTTGCCGCGGTTGAGCACTGTCAACAAACGATCGCCATTTTCGAGAGAGCGAGTTAGCACGTCAAAGGTGTCATCGCGACTGACCAAAGTAGCTTGTTGAGCAAGTGGGTCTTGGTCGACGGTAATAAAGTCCTTATTAGACAAGAATTCAATCACGCTGTCTGGCAAATCAGGGATATACGCGCTGATAATCAGGGGCGCTCCAAAAGAAGCCCAAAGAGCGAAATGAGACCTCTTTTCGTTGTCAGTGAGGCCCGGGTGGTCGGGAATCAAGAAATCAGGATCATTGTAGTACCCAGGCTTCTGGTAGCGGGCAACTTGGACTTGGTATTCGTAGTTGACCATAATACTTTCCCATGCACTTCCCTCGCCACTATAAACAAGCACATCATCGGAGTGACGCGCCAGTTCACCGTAGAATGGGATCCAGTCCATGACCCTGACCCAATCAGTGGAGTTGGTACAGAAGTATGCAGGCGCCGACTCCGAGAAGATCAATGGCTGCTTCATGCTGCTGAAAATCGTGTGCCACTGCTTATAACGGACACGGTATTCATCGCGCAGTAAGCGGTCACCCTCTGCCCAGACATTGCATCCATCTAGTTTGAGATAATCGATGCCCCAGCTGGCAAATGTCGCTGCATCCTGCTCCTCGTGCTGATAGGAGCCTGGGTAACCGCCGCAAGTAGCATTGCCGGCGTCCTCGTAGATACCGAGGTGAAAGCCGTTCTTATGGGCATAATCGGCCAACCAGGGAATGCCGCGCGGGAACAGGGTGGTGTTCCACTGCAGAGAGCCGTTATCGGCGCGGGAGGTCTGCATCCAGCAGTCGTCGAGGTTGAGGCGATTGTAGCCTGCAGCCAGGAGACCACGGCTCACCATTGACTGAGCAGTGTCGGTAAAGAGCGTTTCATTAAGGTCACACTCGAAACGCGCCCAATTGTTGAATCCCATTGGAGGCGTTGAGAGTAGGCCAACATTCTCCACAGACGCATGGACTGGAAGCAATGGAAGCATGATGCTTGCCATGGTTGCTGGGAGAGCCCAGCTGGACGAGGTCTTCATGGTCTCGGATATAGCAAAAATCACAAAACACGGAGAGTAGAGCGCAATGAAATAATGAACAATAGGCTTGTTAGCAATCTGATTGGCAAAAGTACGACATGAGCCACGACGGCATTTAAACCCCCAACAAAACAACAAAACAAACAGTTAAGCCTCAGGTTCCCCGCAACAGGGTTGTTGGGATCGGCAATGTGCCTTCGCGATAGCGGGGGGAGTGGTACTCAGAGATTGAAACGGTGCCATTCTAGATTGAGTTAAACATCAAGACCTCAGCGTTCTTCTGTTGATCATGTCCTAATGGAGAATCACGGGCTTGCACTCGAATTTATACTCTGTATAGCTGTGTTGTGGCGCTGGGTCCGAGCGTCTACGGATCTGCGGAGCTTTTGTAGATACCTAGGTACGCGCGAGAATACGACGCAAGTTTGCATACAGACATTGGGGGTAGGAAACGGTGGCAGACAGGAAATGAGCACCTTGGAAAGAAATAGCATGGAGCATATAGTACATAGCAAGTCAAATATATGTGAACCTATGTAAGGACGGTACAGAGGACGGGAGTGTTGAAGTAGGTTCTTACGAAGCAGGTTCAGATATAGAAGATACGGAGAGAACCCCTATATGGTGCCTCTCCCTGAGCTACCTAGGTAGACTGTGTCTGTTTTAGTATGTATTTCTATATAAAATTATGGCCATGTGCCAAGATGATACAAAACTCCACAGAATGTTATAATTGCCAAAAAGGCAATATAAAAGGATATTAGGGGAGGCCACGAGATGGCTTTATCTGGAGAAATATATATATCGATGGATTTATTTTTGATTGTGTAGTTCTGATTAACTTCAAAAAAAGATAGAGAACTGGGTTGATGTAATGGAATTCGGGTGGAAAACGAGATTGGATAGATGTACTTGGAAGTGGATGAAGTACACGTGAGGTGAAAAGAAATAGAAGGAGAATAACAAATGATTCCGAGTCTTCCTGACTGCGAGACAGGGAAAACAGCCCCTGCTTCTCCTGGATCTATTTCCGAGGTTGTTTTCCTTGTTTCCCCGAGGGTTAACGTGACTGATAAGCGAGCGGACCACTCCCTACCTAAACTCTATCGCGACGCGACCTTACTACCTTCCGACCTACTACCTACTGTCTCCAAATCGCACTCAAATTCAATCAAATTTGGAGCGTCCACTCGACCTTGCTGTCGATGTAATTTGCGATAAAAAAAATCGCGACTTTACGCGAAGCTACACGCGTTTATAGAGTATCAAAAACTATACTTCTACGTCGTCTCTTGTCAGCAGGAGGAATTCGATGAGGCGGTAAATGCAATTGATTCGTAAAGATACACTCAAATACTTAGGTAGAAATAACAAAACTAGGGAATAGAAGATCTCTAGGATAGTTGGTACGTCCCATATGGTGACGGAGAAATAAACACGCTAGGCCTAACCCGGTAACTGATTCTTCGAGTGACATCTCTGTAGCATCAAATCTTGTAATAAAAAATATGTAAATTCGACTAAAATGACTTAATTTGAAGAGGAGTTATTTGCCAAATAGATAATTGATCTTGATACTTGTGGATATTCCTCTTAGTAGTCTTAAATTCGTAAGATAGCTAATTTATTGCTTGTAAACTGTGGCAAATGACAGGTATTGGAGTTAAATAGAGAGGAAGAGGAGCTATCAAATTTGAAGCAAAATTCGCCTATACAGGCCAACAAACGGAGACCCCTAACCTGTTCAATATGTAATACAATTATAAGTAGGTATCGCTCTAACATATGCTCTAGTAAATAACAATTTTGAATATTGAGGTGTTAAAATGGTTAAATTATTGATTATTTTAGGGGGAGAGCGGGTGGTCCGCTCGCTTATCAACCACGTTATAGATAACATTAGTTAGTTAACTAACTAGTTGACCCAACCGGTGAAATTAGTAAGTAGAAGTCACCGGATAGGCCCAGTACCCAAACTTGTACCGAAAACATCATGAATCTGAGAGGATGGAATTAATCTGTTATTGTTATTGCAACGAAGCAGATCGCTTGAATTCTTGCTCTCCAGCGAGATTGGAGACAATTTCTGACGAACTGTGGCTTCTCATTGAGTCGGCTGTTACAGCCGCAGTGGATTACAAGCCTCAAGCCGGATCACTTCCGACAAAGCAGGCACTCCATACTCTAATTCATTACTCTGTGGAAGTTCCCTGACAAGTAGATCATACATGTACTCCGTAGGCCTCCACCAACTCAGGGGCGGTTAATTGCCGAGTCTATACATTACATTGAATCTCCACTTCTTGCACCACGGGGAAATGGCGATGGAGTACCTGTGCAGGGTTCTTAGTTTCAAGGCAATTTGCGCAGGGCCAATGACCGCAGCAATGTACGATACACTATCACCTGCATACATATGATCTCCGATACACCTGCCAGATGGAGCAAGTGCATTCCCTGGAACCTTAGCCCCGCGCTCCCGGTTTAGGCTTAACGGCTTTCTAGGGACCCCAAATCTCGGATGTTGAAGTTCTTCCCTCTCCATTGCGCTCGGATATGCCAGAGTCCAAACCCAAGAACAGGCCGCAGCAGTCCTGTCTGAAATGTCGCGAGCGCAAAATCAAGGTATGTAGTTGGTAGAGGAAGAAGAAGAGGAAGAAGAAGAAGATGATGATGAAGAAGAAGAAGAAGAAGAAGAAG
>KZ118883.1:0-12314 GCA_002153405.1 Mycosphaerella populi pn0402 | reverse complement strand
CTACAGTATATACCTTGTTGACAATTTCCTGAACAACAACAGCAAGATCACAGTAGTACAAGTGGCATAGACCAGCGTTAACAGGTACGCCCTTGACCCATGAGTTATCGCGAGCACGGTTAGCATGGGTAGCTTCCTTTCCTCCAGTCGGATTGAGAGGCATTTGGCGAACGCATGAGCTTGCCATTGCCCTGTCGATACGCTCATCCCGAGAAACGGAGCTATTGAGGAGCTCAGCCGCCGCCGGCTGATTCATTTCTTCCTCCTCGAAAGGAATAGGCAAAGGCGTGGTGCATATTCCGTCCAGGATACAAGTAGCTCGACCAGTCATGATTCCAAGGAGATGCTCAAAGGTATAAAGACACCACCAAACGCGATAGCGTGCTTCTTTGGCGATATTTGGTATAGCTGGACTACTGCTTTTTTTATTGATACCTAATGTGATCGCAGATCGAACTGCTAGGGCTGATATTCTCCATGCGCTAAGAAGAGATTAGACTCTGACAATATACCATCCCCCAAAGTAAATCATGATTACTTACCGGTTTATCTGATCAGATGATAGCAGGTAGAAGGCTATCAAACCTTCTACCTGAACCTGTTGAAGATCGGGATGACTGAATAAGACATCACCGTTTGAACTCAACAGTCTGGCCCGTGTCAAATACACCAAATGATCATTATCATCGCCTCGCCATGGCGCTTCAATAAGCAAAGCGTGTTTTGCGCCGATGGCAAAGATCATATTCAGAATAGCCAGCCATCTATCGCCTGGCTGGGCATTACTGTCAAAGAATGTTTCGTACTGCGCGGAGAAAAGGGGTCGAGTAATGATAGGGAAAAAAGGGTGTACAGTCCTTAAATAAGTGTCAAAGTAGTGGTCGGCCAAACGTCGAGGTGGAAGGGCATAGGTGTCGACGGGTTCAGGAGCAGAGATGTCCAGGTCATCTAAATGGTAGTTAACGGCATGCAGAGCCAAATCGTCGTCTTGTCGCTTGCTCTGGCCAGGTTCAAGTGCACCCGATAGTCCTTGAGATCGGTTCTCGGCTTCTCGTTGTAGTCGCTGCATCCAGGTAATTTCGGAGTTCTTGCCCATGTACCCGGTTGCCCTTGAATTTTCGTCCCTGTTCAAATCTTCTTCCACTCGGTCGATCGCCTCCAACGACCCAATAGACGAGGGCGAGCTAATATCGTCTGTATCAGGGAGTTTATCCTGCGGAGTGATAGAATGAGATGGGTTGCTGTTTGACGAATAATCGACGTCAAGACCATACTTGTCCAGCAAGCTTTTGATCCGGTCGGCCGTTCGAGATTCGACAATGGTCCCCAGGTCCTTTAATAGATTCTCATAATCCAGCGCTTTCTCAGATAGTTTCTCGACTTCCTTCTTCGTTTTCTCTCTCCATCCCACGGGGTAGTGGCATGACACTCGTAATTCCCGGCATTGGCGACAAACGGGGGTGTCGCCACTACATTTGGTTTTGCGCTGGCGACAGGACTGACAAGCACGGGGCGCCCGACGGCTATACTTGGGGACTATATCAGCGCGCGAACGAGGAATGGCAACTTTCCCATTAGTCGAGGATCTGGATTTTGCGCACGAAGAGGTTGCCTGGCCAGGCCCCAGGGTCGATGTAGACTCGGCGATCGAAGCGGCCTTATCGGATGCCAGGGCGGCGCGTCCTGGCTTGGGAATCGTCGTATCTTCTGACAGACCAAATTCGTTGAGCGGGGGTTTCTGGACCAATTCGTCAGTCGTCATGGTGGCGGCGTGTTGCTGCTTAGGTTTGGTCTGTTTTTATTTTTTTTCCCTTGGCCGTAGCCGACAAGCGAAGTTAGGCTTATCGATTCAAGGAGAGGTCGATATGCTGCGTTGTGATTCGCTGGAGGTGCCAGCTGTAGACCGCACGCAATCGAAACAAACTCTCCTTATGTGGCGGGGCAGTTCGTTTGGAGCGGAATGCGGTTTAGCTTGATGCTTAAACGGATGCAAGAGGGCGGATCTCGATTCTCTGGGAGAGGGGCAAAATACAGGCTCCCGACATCTACCAAAACAGGGCATATGAGCTTAGTAAGAACCGGATTTCGTACTTCAAAGTTTCCATGGATTTTGGTGAAAAGATCGTCAGACAAGTTTCAAGAGGTTCACGCTTTTCCCGCCCCTTCGTCTGGATGTCCGTCGTAAAGCCTAGCCCATTCTACCCATCCAGGGCGACATTCCCAAAAATTCAAAACAGTCATGTATATGTACAGAAAATAAGATTAGGAAGGAGTAAGGAAAAAAGAAATTAAACCGCGGCAAAAAAAGAAAAGCAGATGGGAGCCGAACATGTACAAAGAGATAAGAGGGAGAAACGGCTTCAAGGGGGAGGGTATAGCAACAATGATGGCTCTCAAATCAACCGAGAGAGGAGAGTAACGTAAGAATCGAAAGAGAGTAGAGAAATAGAGAGAGAAGAAAAAAAAAAAAAAGAAAAAAAAGACGTGGGAGGAGGGAGCCGCAAAGGATATCTAGATTTCGCCAAACATCTCATCCAGCTCGTCTACTTCCACTGTCTCGGGGTTCTGTAATTCCCTCCAAGAATCGAAGACGGTCTCCGAGTCCATGGCAACAAAGCTGCGAGGGCCAAGACTGAGCTTCTCGTGCGACTCGGTAAGATCGGACATCTTCAGATCCACTTCGTCGAATCCGCTATTCAACATATCAAGCGATCGCTTGAGAGTCGAGACAGGGGCGACATCCGGATCAGCCGGAAGACTGATCTGTGGAGCACGCAGAAGAACAGACCGGCCCGCATTCTCAGTACCAAGTTCAGTCGCAGTGCTCGTACCAGACGAGACTGAAGATGCGACAGAGGTGAGTGAGGGCGAAGGCGAGGTGCCAAACAAGGTGGCGGCGGCGGCCTCGTCGAGGTCCTGGGCGCCCTCCATGGCGGGGTTCATGTGGGAGAAGTAATCACTGTATTCCTGCTCTGACATGCCATCGCCGGAGATTGAAGGGGAGATCGAGCCACCATTTACAGGTGCCTCTGGTTGCGTATCTTCGTCCATCGCACTCAGGCTCTCGGAGAGAACTGATTGCCCGCGAACCGATTGGTCCATGCGGTGGGCCTTCTCCTCCGAGGCCCGCTCTCGTACGGCACTAGCAGTTTGCGTGAATTCTTTCTCGTCGCCCTCCAGGGGCGGAGAGGCCGCGCGGTGTGGGTGCATCAGACGGGTGTGGCTCGAAGGGTTGGGGAATTGGTCGGTTGAATGCCCCCGGCCAGCGGAAGTATTCAAATCTGCGGCATCCTCCTCCTCGAAGTCGGGCGACGAAAGATCGACTTCGGGGCTGGGGCTACGATCCCGTGCAATAAAATCTTCTTCATCTTGATCCAGACTAGAAACACTGGGGGTTATTTGCTTGCCATCTATACCCAAGAGCAGGTTATCTGAAGGCTCGGGGATGGGTTGACGAGGGAAAGTCGTCAGATAATAATACACTTTGCGCGGGTGAATCAGAACCAGCTCTTTAGCCATCGGGCATGGAGCCAAGGCTGTCCACGGACGCTTCATATAAGCTGCCAATCTCGAGGAGAGCAGAGCAGAGGGGTTTGCAGAACTAAATAAGAAGAAAAAAAAGTAATACGTTAGCAAACTTGGTGCGATTTGGGGTTAATCAGTCTTAATGGAAAGACTCACATTGCGACAGTCGCATTCTGCGCAATCAGAACCGCGGCTAATTCCTTCACCAGATGGGGACGATTCCCAGTCTTCTCCAACTGCTCGATAGCGGCGACCACAATATCGTCGTCGATACCCTCAGTATCGATCTTTGGGGCGTTTGCGCTGTCCAAAGGCGAGGGGGGAGGGGTGTGCTCGAGGAGGCCATTCCGGATGGCGCGCACGGGTTCTTTCGGCTCGGGAGATAATGAAGCATGCGACCGCTTTACTTTTTTTGTAGGCGGCACTTCATCGACATTTGAGCCTTTTGAAGCAGGAGGCGAACGGCGCGACGAGTTGGGGAGATGTATGCCTAGTGAAGGGAGAGAGAGCGACTTGCGACGAGTGTTGTATGGCATGGTGATGTGATGGCGAGTGACGGAACGGACAAAGGAGGGAATAAAAAAGAGATTGGGGAAAATCAAAAGCAAGAATAGTAGAAAGTAATAGTAATAACAATAGACGATCACCCAAACAATAACTTTTTTCTTTTATAATAATAAACTCAGATACTCCAGAGTGTAGAGTTAAAAGGGGGGGAGGGGAGGGAGGAAGATGCGACGAGAGCTTCTGTCGAGAAGGCGAAGTACAGACCGGGCCTGAGGAATCTCTGTATTCGTACGGGTGGACACCCTCACTTTTTTTTTTATCCAAATTTACGCGGATTTCTCTCTTTTTTTTTTCCCGTTCCTTAGTTTCCCCTCCAGGACATGTTCCTGTAATGATACGATACGACCCATAACCATCGACTGGCGAGTCAGAATGCAGGTGGCGCTGATTGGCCTGGAAACTCATTTTTCTGGTTTTCGTTACGGCATCTGCCCCTTGACCCGCGGTTCAGCGTCGGAGCTGGACTCCTGCAGTGAGCAGTGGAATCATAAGAAGCTTCAGAAGGTTCGAAGTGACACGGCTAGTATATCTGCTGTTGCCTTCAAAGATGGATATTTTTACTACTGCTAGAAAAACAGCGAAATATAGTTTTGATGTTGCACACCGCCAGAGGATGCACCATTACAGGCGGTGAGATCGGAATAATTTCAAGGTTAATTACCACGCTTGACTTGATATGGGCTGATTTGCGTGGTTCCTTCTCTTCAAGATGCCCTTCATTCCATCCTCGTAGTACATGCCGTGAGGCAACAAACAGAAATTTAGCTGGATCCTTCGCTTCTTCCTAGAGGGGCGCCATGTGCTCCCTAACCCGAACTGGCGACCTGGACAACCCACTGCACCCATGAGAATCGAATCAGCTTCACCCGAATAATTGATGCTCCAGTTTTAACGGTCCATAATGACGCCCATTTGATTGGTCTTCTTGTGTGAAGTATCTGTCGCGTGCAGAAAGCAGAATTGGATCTGTCGGTTGCTAGAGCAATGGCTCAGTTGACCGCTTTATGCAGCGCACGGAATCTGTATTTTATTAGTAGTACTAGTTATCTGGCTGCTTTATGAGTATTTGCCATGGATCTCCGGCGTAGGTTCCCTCTATTTCCAACGCAGCCTTACCTCCTTCTGCCTTCTGCCGGCCCAAAACACCGAATCCCAAAAAGATTGCAGAGATCCCCTAGCGTCGCCGTTTGGGTCAGAAAGTGGACCAGCAGTGGGACCCCGGCCGAATCTTGGTATTGTACTGTAATCAACACTAGGAAGGGATGCGCAGTAGCGCCTCGGGGGACCAGGGAGGCTCGCCACTCGACCTCTCAGGCTGCAGCTTGGGATCTATACATCTCTTTCTTTGGGTTCTTTGTTCCACGCTAAGCCCCAAACCGCCAGGCTTGTTCGCAAAAGTAAGACATTACCTTATGCTGCTAGTACCCGCTCTCAAACAAATTGCCCATCTTCCCCTCCCCAGGGCGTTGGATATTGATATGATGCTAACCACTGCTAGCGGCACCCCACCCTAAAGGAGAACAAAGAATCGCCCTCCACCTGGAGACTCCCAGCATTATGACTGACATCACCACAATCAAAGCCGTGAGTGTGGTTTGATCAGTCCGTGAATACCCCAGCGATCGGCCGAGGTATGTCGTATGTGCCCCGTACTCCGTACATACTAATCGCCTTAACCTGGGACGTGCTTGGCGGCCCAGCAAGGGCGCCCGGGTGCCAGCAGCAACATTCAGCGACTCACGATCATCCATTCTTCCTCTGGTCTATCCCTGCCCTTTCAAGCCTGAGATGGAGTTTATTTACAGTTAATTGAGTAAACATAATTCGGGCCCATGGGCAATACCCATTCCAAGGTTTCTTAATCCTCCAATAATCGCTTGCAGATTGACCAGCCCGGGTAAATCTCCCACCGTGATGACATCGTCTACTTCCGTGGTGGCGGAGGTTCCCTTCACTCGGAACCGTGATATATCCCTGACCCATGGAACTCCCATTCTGCTATCCGGCTATTGTTTGCATGCGTCGGCCGAAGGTACCATTCAGATTTCTGATAGGTATGTTTATCTGATCTGGCTGAACTGCGTTTTCCTGTGGTATGCATGCCACTGGGGACAGGTGCAGCGGCTGGACGCTAATTCTCCGCATCTCCACAGCAGTCGTACATCTGGGTGTGCATGCTCTCTGTCTTAAAGTAATCTTACGTTGTATAGAGCACTGTAAAATTCAGGGGAACTGCTGTGCTGGACACCCGACACTTTGTATCATTTGCAAATGCACTGCTTCCCTTACTCTGTGCTGTGTCCCTGGATCTGCAGCCTTGTGTCAAAAGTACGATTATGAACTCTCATGTCGCATGACGCAGTTCAGCCTTCGACGCATGGGCTGATCAGCCAATCAATGGCCCAGCAAGGAAATTTTATGTACAATTACCCCAGAGATGATGCGATCCCCTCCGCCTTTTTTCACCGTTATTTTTACATAGCGAGAATACATAATATCCCCTACGCAGGCCCATGTCCAACCATAGCTCATAGAACTCGGTATACATACTTGTAAACAAGAGGAATTCCATCACAGCCACCTACATTCCCATCGGATCCAAATCGACACTCTGTCAAATTGATGCAGTAGGCCGTAACCACTGACCAGTAAAGCATAGTATTTAAGCCCCAGTCCTTGCATCTGTCTCGGCGACTGTAGAACCCCGCCTCCTCTCGACCTGGCCATTTGGCGACGCACACGACATGTTCGAGACATACGCTCTGACTGGGACAATATTTAGATACCCCTGCAGGTGATCAGCGTCTTGCATATGCGATTGGCTTTCATTTGAAGGCGATCTGGTCCGTATCCACTAGCCGCCGTTTGTGTCTTGACTTGCCCTGCAGCGCCCAGTGAGGTTCAAAGCCGCCCCCTCTTCGCGCGAAAATTGCTCTCGCGATTTCCTGGAAATCTTCCCGGTCTCCCTCTCCAGCCAAGATACTGGGTTGGGCAACTCGAGGCCTCCTCTTGTATTTGCCGGGGCTGGCTACCGACATTTGCACTACGTTTTCCGCCGCTTCGTGATCCTACCTGGTTTAGCGACCGCATGCGACAATATGCTAATGTCGATGCACCGATCTAGTATGCATATTGATCTGGAAGCCTTTACCCGCTTGCATGACTTTATTACTAAGATTTCGAGGTGAAATAGACTCAAGGACTGTTTCATCGTGCCCCGCACTTCATTATCCTGTGACAGGGGGGACTAGCGATTGCAACATGTCGGACCTAAGGAGGTTCTAAACCATATGAATCATTAGACACAGTTGGTCAATTATGATGGTAAATCTGGAGATGCCTAGGAGGGAGAGGGGGTGGGCAAAGGTGGTTTTCGTAACAAGAAGAAAATTGATTTTAAGGATGTACTACAAGTGGTAGTGATAGTATACTACATTATCATACAAACCCAGGTATACCCCTGGGCACAAGCTAACGCTGAAAAGCCCTCCCCAGTTCCACAAATTAACCAAAAATCTACCACCTTCTAAGATCAATGGATATCTAAAAGACCCGAATGTCCTCCCATCGGTCTCTAGAATATCAAGTCTATGAAGTCTCCGAGTCCTGACCAGATCTCTGCTTCGGCCGAAGCACAAACCGCCAAGTCGTGCCCAAATGCCAGCGTTGTTCCTCAACAACCTCTAGCCCACTCTCCTGAATAATTGCCCCGATATCTCGATTCCACCAGCACCCATGTCGATTCGCATGTGCCGGCGCAAGATTGTCCAGAATCCTATTCAACCACCCGTAATACGACCTCCCATGCTCCAGCAGCAAAATCCGCCCGTGCTCCGGCTCCGTGATCTCCCCAAGATGCTTCAACGTCCCGACCGGATCCGGCATCGAACACAGCCCCATAGTCTGCACAATAGTATCATAGTAAAACCCAGGCGGGCTCGCCCCCTTGCCAGTCCCAGCCCCTGATCCCCCAAACCCAAGCCGACTCGACCAGTCCCACGGCTTCAGTCCCGGCACATCAACCTCCACGTTCTTCGCATCGCGCACCCGGAACGCCACATTCGCGAACCCAGGATGTAGCGCCTCGAACTTACCCTTCGCAATCTCCAGCATCTGCGGACTAAGATCCGTAAACGTCACCGAGCGAGCGCCGCGCACACTCGCACGCCCGTTCTCCCCTCTGCCGCGCCGCAGCCCGAGCTCGTAGTACTCGATGTTCCTGCCCGTGCCGCAGGAGACCTCGAGGACGTCGCCGCGGGCGAGCGCAACGAGGGCGGCGCGCTTGGGGCCCAGACGCATGATCTTCTCGTCGAGCTCGATCTCGGCGTCGAAGTTGGGCGCTGTCTTGTTGTAGCGGTCTGAGACGTCCGGGTCTATCTGCAGGGCTTGCGAGGCGGCTACTTGCCGCGTGTACGAGGTGTAGAGGTACCCGCAATAAGTGCTGAGGCCGAGCACTGAGATGCCGAAGAAGGTCATTAGGCGGGGGGACATGGTTGGGCCCTTGTATGGTGCTGGCTCTGGCTCTGAGGTGGCTTTTGTTCTTCGTGTTCGTTTTGGTGCTGGCTTGACCTCTGTTTTGGATACTTTGGGTTCCTTGGGCGCTGTCGGCTCCTTACGGAGCTTTGGCTCTTTGGGCTCTTTCTTTGCTGTAGACTTTGATGTGGTTGTGGTACTGTAAGGTTTGTTAGTATTAAGATTTGATAGTGATTTTATGTTTTAGTTGCGCAAGATTTAGGGACAAGGTGCTAGCGACAACCAGTCCCTGTCCAACTAACTCCAAGGATGGCTTGCGATTCCTGCAGCGTACATACCTTGTCTTTTTCGCGCGAGTTGTCTTTTCAGCAGGTGTCTTGCTTGCGACTCCGCGGTAGGGTGCTCTGGGCCCAAATGGGCTAGCCTTGAAGGCGGCTCTTCCAATCCTCGTTGCGTTCATCGTGAGGTCTTACTTTTTACCAACGCGGTCGTCCTCGCCAAAGAGAAGAAACAAAGAGCAGCCGCTCGAAGCAGGAGAAAATCGGAAGGCTTCTGCGCGGTAGGACCACCAATTGCCCTATTCCGCGTTCAAGTTTCAGGGCTACCAATCTGGTCGAGTGACTGGTACGTGACAGTAAGATTTCCAGGGGGGAGGGGCGCGCGTAGTAGCGAATCAGCAGTGACAGCTGATCGAGAAGGCTCTATACGATCGCCATCCACTATACAGACTATCTCGCGACTTGACAGCCGCCTTCGGGCCGCAATTGTAGGTATATCTCAGGTGGAAAGGACGGGACTTGATCCGACAGATCGCCGACCTCCGTTATCGGGTTATCGAATCCACAATGCGTGACCGCATCTCCTCCAGGTCTCCCCCGCACAGTCTCCTAAATTTTTGCCCACAAAGGAAATTTCAATGGCTCTGCCTTCGAAGATTCTAATCGTCGGAGGCGGCGTCTTCGGACGTAAGTACAAACCTTGGTCACACGACTATGCAGAATTCTGTCCTGCTCTCGGGAGTCGAAACTTGCATAAACCCCGTAGAAACAAACCCCAATTGCCCTTTTCTAACCCATTTCCCAGTCTCCACCGCACTCTCTTTAAGCAAGCGCTATCCTCAATCACATATCACACTCGTGGAAGCCGCACCCACAATCCCCAACCCACACGGCTCCTCCGTCGACACCTCCCGCATCGTACGAGCAGACTACGCCAACGCCGCATACTCGAAACTCGCAGCTGCAGCTATCGAGCGCTGGCGGAACACAGAATGGGGCCGTGATGGCCGGTACTCGCAGACGGGCCTGCTACTCGTGTACCCAGAGTCTAGCGCGGGAGCGAAAGAGTACGCGCGCAAGAGCTATGAGAACGTACGCGCGATCGAGGGTGACAATGTCGTTTACTTACCGACGAAGCGTGATGTTCTGGGTGTGGTGCCCCCATATGGTGAGACGCTCGATGTTGCGGGGGGTTATGTCAATTGGGGATCTGGGTGGTCCGATGCGGAGGCCAGCGTGAGGTATGCGAAGAAGCTGCTGGATCAGGAAGGGAAAGTAGTTTTCCGGTATGGGGAGGTGGAGCGAGTGCTCTTTGAGGCTGGAGGCGCGGGTGCGAAGCCGAGGGCTACGGGTGTTGCGATGGCAGATGGGTCGAGCATCGAAGCGGATTTAGTTGTGCTTGCGACGGGGGCGTGGACGCCAAAACTAGTCGATTTACGGGGGAAGGCTGTTGCTACGGGGCAAGCAATTGCTTATATTAAAATCTCGGATGCTGAGCAGCGGGAGCTTGAGAATTTGCCGACTATTTTGAACTTTGCCACTGGTATCTTCATTATTCCGCCTCGGGATAATCTGCTCAAGATCGCGCGCCATGCGTTTGGCTATAGGAATCCGACGACGGTGCCGATGCCTGGCTTGAACCAGACGGGTCAGACTATGCAGGTTAGTCTGCCTGAGACGGGTGTACCTGTTCCATTGGAAGGAGAGGAGGCATTCCGCATTGCGTTAAAACAGCTGCTGCCACGTTTCGTTGACCGGCCGTTCGCTGGCACTCGGATTTGTTGGTATACCGACACGTAAGTCTTGGGTCTTGAAAATCAAACACCATGAAGCGAGATATGGTTGACTAACGTGACTTCCACAGCCCTGACGGTGACTTTATTGTCTCGTATCACCCGTCGTATGATGGCTTGTTCCTTGCTACAGGGGGAAGTGGCCACGGTTACAAGTTTTTCCCTGTTATTGGAGACAAAATTGTAGATGCGATGGATGGGTCACTTGACCCTGAACTGCGAAAAATGTGGGAATGGACGGAAGTGCAGATCCCTGGCACAGATTCAGACGATTTGTTCGATGGGGATGGCAGCCGCTCGGGAGAAAGGAATTCTATACTGAAGGATGAGTTGGCCAAGACTCGAAAGAGTACACGAGAGAGTGTTCTGTAGAATCGGTGGGATTATTGTAAATTTTTGGGCTTGTCCATGGATATAAGCAAGCCTGGAACCCTTGGAAACTTGTTGAGTTTCCAATAAACATGGTCATGTCATACCACAGGGGTGACATGAGGTGATATATACATGTTCATCAAAAAAATATTCCATGACCAATGAAAGTTTATCCCAAACTACCTGGGTACTAGGTCGGTCCTAGTCTTCAATACTTCCTGGTGGACCACCATGTTACTGCGAAGCCACATTTGTACTGGGATCCTAGATCTAAGTGTGAGGGAGTATATCCAATCACTAGCATCTGGATCACGAATAGCGGGCGAGTGCCACGGTTAAGTCGACTACTAAAGTGTGCTACATAGTGTGACCATGAGTCTGGCTGAAATATCGAAATAAATTACGAATATCCTCTCCAGGCAAATGATCAAACAGTATGTAGTATGGGTTCAATTATTCATTGAGTTACCTGAACATTTGAGGTAAATCAGGTGGAACTTAACAGCTACTCAGGTGATTTTACAATAAATTTACACAAGACCAAGCTCAACTTTTTAAAAATTCCATTTGATTAACGGAAACACCATGGCATACACCGATCCAGCAAGCTCCTCACCGTTCATGAAAAGAAGCGAAGGGATCTAAGATCACCATGAATTTTTTTGGGCCCGCGACAGGTTGCCCTACCGACGGGTATGACCAAATGACAGGAAAAAGGATTAGAGGCAGCCATTCGACCAGCGCACAGTACCGCCTCACTGCGGGTGTGCAGCAATCTAAATTGTAAAAGACTTGAAAGATGAAAAACCGGGGATCTCCCAAATCGCTAAAACGCCCAACAATGCTTGCATGGAGAATCGTGAAAAGGTGAAAAGCAAGAAAGCAGACGGTTCTCAAAGCAAACGTCCGGAGGGTTGCCCGGGAACTGTCCGCGGAGTTTTTAAAAAAAATAAGAGGCGAGATGTTAATACATAGCAGTAAGCGAAGAGACGTGTTGATCATGCCAGAACAATCGACTCAAATTTTACGGAAGTCTGCATCATGTTAGTACTGTGTCGATGTCGAAGCGTGGAGGAGATCGGTGACATACCAGAAAGCACAGGGTAGAACAGCTCGAAAGCTTGGTAGATCTCTTCACGGACTTTGGCACCGGTCAAGACGATCTTGCCACTAACGAAGATCAGAAGCACAATCTTCGGCTTCATCATACGGTAGATCAGACCAGGGAACAGTTCGGGTTCGTAGGAAGAGAAGTTGTGATGGCGACTAGCCAAACCTTCTAATCGGATAGGGAACTTGATGTCGC